>JAJAGP010004123.1:0-56036 GCA_025084515.1 Ancistrus triradiatus | reverse complement strand
GTCAGGTGAAATAAGAGAGAAATCAGAGTGAAGCGGTGAAGGGAAACGGGACAGAGACGCCTCGTTATGACATCAGAACCTGCCGTGCTTTAATTAAAGGTGCCTCTGATTTTCCACTTCGCTCTAATTAGAGTTCTCTCATTAATTAGACTTTAAATTCAGAACCAGATCTGTCGTTCTTCTTACCTGGAGAGGACGGTGGAACCCAAGCCCCTGTCAGTGCAGCAGGTCAGACATCGGATAGGCCGTGCTCGGGACGCAGCCAAACGAAAGCAGCGGCCAGAACCGGAACCGAACAAAATGAAGCTTTTGGCCGAAAACCAAATACATTTTTTTCAGTTTTTCACTAATTTTGCCACTTTTTTCACCATTGCTTAATTAAATAGCCTAAATATGTTTTTCTTCTTGCATTTTTTTACGACTGAAAAAAAAAAGTTATAAAATAATTGATGTATTTTTTAATAGTTTGTACCTACATATGTATGAAATGTAATTACAGAACTATGTGGAAAAAGGGCGTGCCCGGACCCCAGGCTGGGAAATCGGGCCGTGTTGCCAGTCCAAGCATGCCCGGGCACACACTGTTATCTTAGGCATGTCTGGGCACGTTTAGTCACCGATTAATGAATTAATTAGTTACGATTAAATTCAGTACATTTCTCCGAATTCCTTCATCAGATCTGATTTTATTTTTGTTTTCAGCTTGATGAGGAAGCAAAGCTTTTGTTATCCAGTGAAATGCATGAATGAATCAGAATGTTCTGTTTTTAATTAACCCATGCCTTTTTGTTGTTTGAGCTTATAATGTGTAAATAAAGCTGGAGTTATAACCAGGATCCTCCATACACACAGGGAAAACCTCAGTCCGACCATCTAATAAGTTGTGTGTGTGTGTGTGTGTGTGTGTGTGTACACAATCTCAGCATGGTGTCTCTGTTTTCCTTTTTTTCCTGTCCTGTTTCAGGCCAATAAACAGTATTGGCATGTGTGAGTCTCTGACTGTGTGTGTGTGTGTGTGTGTGTGTGTGTGTGTGTGTGTGTGTGTTACCTTCATTACAGTCTGACGAGTTCGACGTCTCGTACCTGCAGTGCAAAACTGACAAAGTGTCAACTCACTCTCTCTCACTTACTCTCTCTTCCTCTCTCCCTCACAGACACACACACACACACACACACTAACTTCCATATACACAGTTGTGCTTACACACTGACACACAGGCATACATGCTTTCACACACACACACACACACGCACACACATCAATCGGGGATCGAGGGCTTCTGCTCGGTAATGAGTGCATGTTTCATTCTCTTTGGACTCTTCCTTTAGAGGGCGCTGTGTGTGAGGGTTGGGAGAGAGGGTGCGACCACTCAGAAGCATTAAGGAGGACTTGGGCATGTTGGCAGCAGCACTGCATCAGGTGGCATGTAGGTGATGTAAGCCAAAGGTTACGTAAACAAATGATGACGTTAGCTTATATTTTTAAGTGCTTCTCTTTTATTTATTGTAGCCAGCTAAGTTTACAAATAACCGTAGCTTAATTGTTATGCTTTGTATTGTGGTAAATAAATGCAATAAAAATTAATTGAAAAATATACCTAATAATATCTATTTAAAAATAAATTATTATTATTATTAAAAGTAATAATAATAGCAATATTATTATTACTATTATTAAATAAAGAAATAAATCATATAAAAAGTAATCATAAAAATATAAAGAAAGAAAGAAATAATAATAATAATAATAATAAGACAATAATAATTATTATTATTATTGTCATTATTATTATTATTATTATAAAATCATATAAATAAATGATATAGAAAAAAAATAAATAATAACAATAACTTACAAACAAATAATTATTTAATACAATAATAATTAAATATTAAAAATAAATGATACAATTATTAATACAAATAAAATAATAATATATGAATGATGTAAAATCAAGTAATCATGATAATACTGTATAAAGAAAGAACATCAAATAAAAATAAAAATAACAATATTATTTAAAAATAAATAAAAAATAATAGTCAATCAGCAAACGTTTGATTTACACCAAGCATCGTCAGCATTAAAGTCATTGAAATGAAAAAGGTTTTTTTATTTTATTATTTTTTTTATTAGCAATAGATAACTGACTCATAGTAAATAAGTTCAATTGAAATCAGGTTTTTAAAAAAAAAAGTATTTTATATTAAAAAATAATCTGAAAATAAGGAAACAACCTTAAAACTAAAAACAAAAAGCAAACCCTATGTAGGTTGGTGCTGCTTTTCTTAAACTCCACGTCCTAATGGAATTATTTCCCTATACCCAAATCCTGACCTCAGCGAAAACGTGTCGCCATGGTAACGGCAGGGCACGCCCCTAAAGCTCTTAGCGTGTCCCAGCACTTTTTGATTCCAGCTTACTTTGCCAAACTCTGTTTAAAAAAAATCAACTGTCAAGCAGTGTGAGAGGAGGCTGGCCCGGCGATGGACAGGCTAACTGTCCTGGCTGCCCACACGCCTGTAGTCTCTGAGGGGGGCGCTGGACCCCCTGCCGAGTTCAAACAAAAAAGTCTGAAAGGGGCCAAAACTTTCTATACACTGCTTTGATAGCACACCTTATCTAAAACACTGCAGACGGTGGTGTAATGGGGTCGCCTGCAGCTTCCAGGGTTTGACCACTGGTTATGGTGTACGTGGAGTTTGGCATGTTCTGTCACGTTTGTGTTTCCTAAATGAGAGGGAGTTCCTGTTGTACAGAGGATCCTTTGTGGTCCTGGCGGTGCTGAATCCCACAAATCAGGCTTTAATCCTAAAGATAATCCTAATGCAGCAGTTCTAACCCTGCAGCTTTATACTAAAGCCTCCCTGTCTCCTATCTGGTGCTTTGATGGAATTCTGGGATTGGAATGTCGGCTCTGTTTGATGTGGCTGCGCTGTAGATCGCTGCTCATCTTTCTGAAGTCTGGAGAATCCGAACAATGGCCCAGTGTATTGGGCCCGGTGACGTAACGGCGGGCTGGGACGCGCTGAGCGAATAGCGGACGGTGGAGGGATCGGAGCGGGGCAGGACGCAGAGACACGCCGGCGGAATGTGTAACGAGCCCGGCTGCGGCAACCGGGGAGCGCCGCTCCTCCTCTCTCCTCTCCTCCTCTCTCCTCTCCGCTCCGCTCCGCTCAGCCCCCGAACCGCAGCCGCGTCAGCAGCGCACCAACTTTAAATATACCGAACCCGCACCGCATGGGCATGAATGAAACGTCACTCGCGGGTCGCCATGGATACCCGCACCGGTTCGTAGTGACGGCGGGGAGGCTGCACGCGCTCTTTTGTTTTAAAACCCACGCGCGCGTTGTCCCATTGTGGACCGGCGCTGTGTCAGTGCTGCATTGCGCTCTCTCGCGCATGGGACCCGTGTGTGTGTGTGTGTGTGTGTGTGTGTGTGTCTGTGAGAGAGAGAGAGAGAGAGAGAGAGAGAGAGAGAGAGAAAGTGCCGCAGTCAGACACCGGAATGGAATGTGTTTTATAATAATAACGATAATGACAGTATCAATACTGAATAATGTAAAAAATAAATAACAAATAAAATAAAAATAAATAATAATAATAGATTAATAACAATAATAACACAAACTATAAATAATAATAATAATAATAATAATATCAATTATTATTGATATTATTATTATTATTATTATTATTATAATACTAGTAATAATGATAATGTAAAAACTGAATTTATACATTATAATAAATAATATAAATAATATACAAATAAATGACAATACTATAATAATAAATAGAATAACAGTAACACTTACAATAAATAATAATAATAATAATAATAATAATAATAATAATAATAAAGACCAAAATAATAATATAAAAATATATAAGTAACATGAAAATAAATAAAATGAATATAATAATAATAGTAACAATAAATATTAATACTACTACTGCTACTACTACTACTACTACTACTACTAATAATAATAATAACAGTAACACTTACAATAAATAATAATCTAAATAATAATCAATAATATAACCGTAAATAAATTAGCAATAATAAGTCAATAAATAAAGAAATAAATAAATAATATAAAAATAAGTAACTGCAATAATAATATAAATTAATTAATAATATTTTAAAATAAACAAATAGGAGAAGTAATAATAATAACTAATACCACTAGCTGCAAAAAAAAAAAATAATAATAATAATAATTTAGATGTTTTTGTAAACAATAATCAGATCACATGTTAAAAAAATAAAGATAATACAATAAAAAATACATTTATTTTTAAAAAGATATTTCGCTTTCTAGACCCTGCGTCTGTCCGGCCCTGCAGCGGACTGGACTGGGGTCCCATCTGGACATGTATACAGTGTACATAGCCATAATCCTGCATTAATTCAGCTGTGCACCACCAGCACTTAGGACAGGGAAAGAGCTTTATAAGGTGGAGGAATCCCCCTAGTGTGTGTGTGAGGAACCCTTTAGATGTTTAAGACCCTTCTTTATACAGAGCGTTATTACGGATTGTTTTTGGGATCCACAGAGCCTCTTTCTCACTGTGTGCAAGACGTGTGCACACACGCACACACGCACGCACACACACACACACACACACACACATACACACACACACACACAGTGCGCTGGGCTGCTTCTTGGCTTCCCATTCAGAGATCGAGTTACGGCGTGTGTGTGTGCGTGTGTGTGCGTGCGCGGGTGTGTGTGTGTGCACGCAGCATCATTTGAGCAGGTGAGGGGAGGAGGAGGAAGAGTAGGAGGAGTGTGTTAGGAGCATGCGGGACTCGGACTCCGGGGGGGAAAAGACGCATTGAGCACGCGGAGCAGCTCTCTCGCGCACGCATTCACGGTTTATCTGGTCCGGCCGCTCACTTTCTCAGCCTCGCATGTCCAGCCTCCACACACACACACACACACACACACACACACATACACACACACACACGGAGAAGCAGAGACGCAGAGAGAGAGGAGAGAGGAAAGAAGAGAGTGTTTCATTCTCACGCTGCAAGTTCTCGGACCGACTGAAATGCGAGAGCTAGGAAAGGAGCGACAGGCATAAGGTCCAAGCTTGTGCTGCAAATCAGGACTACAGCTATCCAGAAAAAGAAGGAAAGCAAGCGAGAGAGAGAGAGAGGGGAGAGGGAGAGAAAAAGAGGAAACCCGCGTGAGAGGAATCGTCCCGAGCTGGAGTCACGGCTCTCTCTCTCTCTCTCACACACACACACACACACACACACACACACACACACACACACACACACACTCACTCGCTCTCTCGCTCTCTCACTCTCGAGCTCTCATTCGCGCGCGCTCTCTCTCTTTTGTGTTCTGCTGCATTGCAGTTTAAGAGCGCGTGCACTCCATGCAGCATCTGAATGAACCGGACAAAGAATCCGCTCCGCTAGAAGGACCAAAGCGGGACGTTATTGCATCCGGCGGCGACTCAAAAGGATGAAAGGAAGCCGGACGGACCGACGGTGAGAGCCTGATTTATTAGGAACCGGGAGAGCGCACGTGCGGACGTGACCGCGCAAACTGAGGAAGTGCACGATCATCAAAAAGGGAGGAGGTAAAAAAGAACTGACACAAAACAAAAACAAAACAAAATCAGGACATCCAGTTACTCCCCGGGAACAGCCGGACCACGGAGCGACCATGGGTAAGCCGGTCGGACGTTCCCTGGTGCTGGCTCTGCAGCTGCTGCTGACTCAGCTCCCGCGCTCCACGGACTCGGCTCTGCGCTACCGGGTGGCCGAGGAAGGTCCGGCAGATGTCCGGATCGGCAGCGTGGCCACGGACCTGGGCCTGGCACAGCCGAGGATCGGGACGGGCGACGTAACATTTGCGCTGGAGTCTGGCTCGGAATACTTCAAGATCGACAACGTGACGGGCGAGCTGAGCACGAGCAGCCGCCGCATCGACCGCGAGAAGTTGCCCCAGTGCGCCATGATCTTTGACGAGAACGAGTGTGTCCTCAACTTCGAGGTGTCTGTCATCGGGCCGCTCCAGAGCTGGGTGGACCTGTTCGAGGGACGAGTCGTGGTGACTGATATCAACGACAACACGCCATCGTTCCCCTCTCCGGTCCTGACCCTGTCCGTAGAAGAGAACCGGCCCATCGGAACGCTGTACCTTCTCCCGACCGCAACGGATCGCGACTTCGGACGGAACGGGATCGACCGATATGAGCTGGTCCACCAGGACTTAGGGTCAGGGTCGGGATCGTCCTCGCTGTCTCGTCGTCCAAATCCGAGCATGCCTACGGGAACCGGCGAAAGGAGGCGTAACCAAGAATCAGGGCCTGTCCAGAATGGGCGGAGCAACAGCGTGTTCGAGCTGCAGGTGGCCGATACGCCGGATGGCCAGAAACAGCCGCAGCTGATCGTAAAAGGCCCGCTGGACCGCGAGGTCCGGGATTCCTATGAACTCATCCTGAGAGTCCGTGATGGCGGAAACCCTCCTCGTTCCTCGCAAGCCCTGCTTCGGGTCTCGATCACAGACGTGAACGATAACAACCCACGCTTTGAGCGATCCGTGTACGAAGCGGAAATGGCCGAGAACACACCCCCAGGGACGCCCGTGCTCCAGGTGCGAGCTTCCGACCGAGACGTGGGCGTGAACGGACAGGTCGAGTATGTGTTTGGGGCGGCGACGGAATCGGTGCGCCGCCTCCTCCGTCTGGATGAGGCGTCCGGTTGGCTGAGCGTCCTGCATCGAATCGACAGAGAGGAAGTGTCCCAACTACGTTTCACCGTGACCGCGAAAGACCGGGGCCAGCCTCCTCGGACCGATCGCGCCACCGTCATACTCAACGTTCGAGACGAGAACGACAACATCCCCGTGATAGACATACGCAAAATCGGGCGCATCCTCCTCCGAGATGGGGCCGCCATGGTCCCCGAGAACGTTTTGGTGGACACCCCGGTTGCTTTGGTTCAGGTTTCGGATCGCGACCAAGGGGAAAATGGTGCGGTGACCTGCACGGTCGTGGGGGACGTCCCGTTTACGCTGAAACCCGCTGGAGAAAATGCACTGGCGCCTCCTCCCGCCGCAGACGACGCATTTGAGAGGAACAAAAAGAAGTTCTTCCTGCACACGTCGGCGCTGCTGGACTACGAAACGACCAAGGATTACATGGTCACGATCGTGGCGGTGGACTCAGGGAGTCCCAGTCTGTCCGTTAACAGCACGCTGATGGTGCGAGTGGTGGATATAAACGACCACGCCCCGACCTTTGCTCAGAGCCTGGTGGAGGTTCACTTCGCAGAAAACAACGCGCCGGGCGAAAGAGTCGTCACCGTGGTCGCTTCGGATGCCGACAGCGGCAAGAATGCGGAAATCGCCTACTCACTGGACCCGTCTGTGAACGGCGCATTTTATGTCGACACCGATAATGGGGACATTCGAGCCACCGGGGTGCTGGACCGGGAGCAGCGGGACAGGTATGAGTTCCGGGTAATCGCCCGGGACAAAGGCGCCCCGTCACTGCAAGGCTCCACGACCGTGGTCATTCAGGTGACGGACCGGAACGACAACACCCCCAAGTTTGTGCAGGACGTCTTTACGTTCTACGTCAAAGAAAACCTGCTTTCCAACAGCCCGGTCGGCATGGTAACCGTCACCGACGCGGACGATGGCGAGAACGCGGAGTTGAGCCTGTTCGTGGAGGAGGACGTTGACGAGGGGGACGACGGAAAACAAGAAACGGTCAAGACCTTCTCCATTGAGAACAACACCGGAACCATATTCTCCGCTCTGTCCTTCGACCGTGAGCGACGTAGCTCCTATAAGTTCCGCGTCCGGGCCGTAGACGGCGGAGAACCGACCCGATCCGCAACCGCCACGGTCTCTTTGTTTGTCACAGACGAAAACGACAACGCTCCCTCCGTCATCGGACCGTCCAACGACTCATACACCTTACTGACCCCGTCCAGCGGAGCCAGGACCGTGGTGAGGACCGTCACGGCCTCAGACAGCGACACCGGGTCCAACGCTGAGCTCCGCTTCGCTCTGATTGGAGGAAACCCCTTCCACCTGTTTGAGGTCGGACCGAGCAGCGGGGTCATCACGCTGTCCGAACCCCTCGAGAGGAGGCACAGGGGACTGCACCGCCTAGTGGTACGGGTCAACGACAGCGGGGTCCCGTCGCTCTGCGCCACCGCCCTCATCCACGTCTTTGTCAACGAGAGTCTCAGCAACGCCACCCTGGTGGATGCTCAGGTAATTACACCACCAAAACGAAAACAGGTACACAGTCCTAACTCCGTTGCAAAACAAAAAATTAAATCAACCGGGGAACTTTTAAAAAGTGTCTTATCTTTAGGTGAATTCAAGAATCGATTAAGAGGAAGGTAAAAAAAAAATGTGTTAAAAAAGTGAAAAGGGCAAAAACAACTAAAAAAGTTATGATATTTAGGTTTGTTACAGTTTCTTATAAATTGTTTAATTTACATTTTTTCATCCTTTCATTTTGTTGTTTTTGTTTGTTTATTTCTTTTTTTTTCTTGTTTTATGATTTGATCTCATTCTTTAATTTTCTGTTGATTTCCTTATCGTCCCAACTTTCTTTTATCTTCCAGTCTCTTCTTACTCCTTAGAACTTGGAACGTTCTTTTTTGTATCTATTTAGTCCATTCTTTCTTTGTTTTCTTTCCTTTCTTTATTTTGTTCTTAACTTCCTTTTCTTGTATCAATTAACCTCTTCTTTCTTTGTTTCTTTCCTTTCTTTTTGTTCCTACCTTTCATTCTTGTATTTATTGCTCTCTTCTTTTGCATCCTTTTTGTCAAGTCTGGGATTCATAACTACTTTACTTTATGCATCTTATTGTTTTCTTTACTTTCTCATTTTTGTTACACTTCTTACTTACAACCTTTGCCAACATTACTTCCCTCTGTATCATAGTTCATATTTCTTTTTTGAACAGTTCTTTCCAAGTTTTAAAAATGTTTTTCTGCATATTTATTTAATTTCCTTTGTACGTTTTCAAAACTTTCCTGTTTTTATTATTTTCTTGTTGTTTACTTCCCCCAGTCTGAGTTTTCCTGTCTTGTTTTTGTTCTTTGCGTACTTTTGCCTTCTTCCTACAGGTTAAAGATCCTCTGTTTTTCTTTAACTACTTACAGTTTTTTATTCTGACCTACTTGTTTAACTTTTTGTTTTTCTTTCTTCAGGTTCAGGTTTCCTCTGTACGTTCCATACCTGTAATGTACATTTTTATGAAAATTTGCTCATTTGTTATTAATTTCTTCCTCCCATGTGTTTATACTTTTATTTTTGTTATCCTACTTTTGCTTTCATTATGTTTACTTTTTGTCCTCTATATTTACCTTGCTTTCCAACTTTTATTTTCTTCTATTGCTTTCTTTGTCTATTCATCCCTTCTGCTGTCTATTCTTTCTCTCTTTCTTTCTTCTTTTATTTGTTTATGTATTTTTATACCTTCTATCCCACTTAATTTTTGTATTTGGTATTCTTTGGTTTCATTATTTATCTATCTTTTTTATTTTTCTATTTTAAGTTTCATTTTTCCTTCTTTTGCTAGTCTTTATTTCTTTTTCTGTCCTTCAGTCTTTCTTTCTTTCTTTCTTTCTAATTTTTTCAGTTTTTCATTTCTTTCATTTTCCTACTTTCTTTTTCCTTGTGTCCCCCTTTTATTAGTTTTATTTAATTTTATTCCTTTCTTTTTATTTCTTTTCTTTTCTGTTGTGTATTCTTTTTTTTAATTTTCTTTCTTCATTTTGACTTTTTCTTTCTTCAGGTTCAGGTTTTCTCTTTATGTTGCATACTTTCATGTTTTTGTAATTAATCTCTTTTTACTTTTTAAAACTTTTACCCCATCCTCCATGTTTTTATTTTTATTTTTGTTTAACTCCTTATGTTTTCTTTATATTTACCTTTCATTCTAGATTTTTAAAATGTTTCTTCATAAATTTATGTTACGTTGGTTTATCCTTTCACACTTTTTCCCATTGCATTACTACCTTTTTTACTTTTAAAATGTAAAATTGTCCATTTTTTTCCACTTTGTTTTCTTACTTTTACATTTTTCTCCCTACATTTGTATACCTCTAGAGCTTTTCTTTATTTCTTAAAATGGCAGTTAACATGATGCTGAACAGATATTTAAGTAAAGATGTGAAGGTGTTGTGAATCGACTCTGTTGTGTTCAGTAACAGACCCATAATAATAATAAGGAACACCGAGGAACACTCGAGCACGTTTAGAACAGTGAACGCTGCACACAGACAGTACCACAGTGTTAAAGAACAGAACCGGTCGATAATAAACCATACCGGCTCACACAATGACAGCATGGAGAGAGTGTGTGTGTGTGTGTGTGTGTGTGTGTGTGTGTGTGTGTGAGAGAGAGTGAGTGAGTGAGACACAACAGAGGTGCATTGTGGTCCGTGACAGGAAGCTATCTGATGGTGATAAATATTCATGACTTAGATTGTTGTTAACCCACGCAGACGCCAAACAGGGGTCATCACTACACCGTCTGTGTGTGTGTGTGTGTGTGTGTGTGTGTGTGTGTGTGTGTGTGTGTGTGTGTGATTACGTTACACACACTGCAGCAGTTTATGACTCTCTCGCTCTGTAACTCCCTCATGCTGTAGATTATCTAAACAAATTCCATAACACCACAAGCTCAGGTTTAACCCTCCGATTCTCAGTGCCAGGGTAATGCCAGGGTAATGCCAGAGTCTGAGGGGGTAAGGGTCTGGGTTAGGAAGAACAAAACCACGCCCCAGTCATTTCTTTCTTTTTAATATTTGTCTGTCCCTCCCTTCTGCTTTCTATTCTTTTACCTCTCTTTCTTTCCTTCTTCATTTATCTCTTGATGTATGTTTTATTTCTTCTATCCACTTAGTTTTTGCATTTATTAGTCTTGCTTTCATTCTTTATCCCATCCATCTTTACGATTTTTGTATTTTTCTTTCTTTTCCTAGTTTTTCTTTCTTTCAGTATTTCATCACTTACTTTCTTTTTACCTCTGTCCCCTTTTATTATTTTATTTATTTTATTATTTATTATTATTTATTATTTTCTTTTCTTTTATTCCTTTCTTTGTTCATTCCTCCCTTCTGCTCTCAGGCTTTTTTTCTTTTTTTCTTTCTTCATTTCTTTCTTTCTTTCTTTATTTAATCTTCTGTCCCCCTTAATTTTTTGCATGTGGTATTGGTATTCCTTTCATTCTTATCCATCTATCTTTACTATTTTTCTCTGTCTCATTTTTTCTTTCTTTTCCTAGTGTAGCCTTCAGTTTTTCTTTCTTTCTTTCTGTTCTCACTTGAGTATGACTTTATTTTTCCTTCTGTCCCCTTTTAGCACTTTTTTCTTTTATTCCTTTCTTTGCCTGTTAGTTTCTTCTGCTGCCTGTTCTTTTTTCCTTCCTTCTTTCTTCTTGCTTTGTTTTTCTTCCTCCTTTCTTTCTTCCTTTCATTTTCTGTTTTCTTCTGTCCACTTTTATCCCTTATTACTTCTTTTTCTTTTATTCCTTTCTTTGTCTGTGTCTCCATTCTACTGTCTATTTTTGCTTTCTTTTGTTACTTCTTTATTTATTTCTTTATTGCTTTCTTTCCTTTTTCAGTTCTTTCTTTTTCTTTCTTTTCTTTCCTTCATTAAAATGAAATAAATGGTGTAGGATGTAAAAAATAATATGCAGGAAGGAAAAGAGGAGGAAAGCAAAAAGTAAGACAGTTTAAGGTAAAATGATAGGTGGATATGTCAGGGAAAAAAAATTAAAAGTAAAAAAGTAAATCTAAATCTACATAGGAATCTAAATGTAAATTTGAATGGACAAAAACAAAAATTGTGAAGAATAGAGTGAAAAAAGTCAAAAGTAACAAGCAAAACACGGTAAGCTAATAAAGTACAATGGGAAGTAAAAATGAAAGTCATGAGAGAACTTAAAAGTAAAAAAAGGAGGAAATTATATATTTATAAAATACAAAACAATCCCAAATCCAAAAATACAGGGGGAAATTAGATAAACAAGAAAGGGAGGAAAAAGTGAAACAAATGACTAAAAGTAAAAAGAAAAGAAGTGCAATCGTGAGGGAGTTCAGTTTTGTTGGCTCTAATTTGGGGTATCTCTCTGTGCCCTGTTCCCGCAGGTGGCACGCAGTCTGGGCATCCCTCTGTCTCTGGACATCGCGGGTGATCCTGATAACGAGAGAATTCTGGGTAAGCAGCGCCTGAGCGTGGCCATCGGGGTGCTGTCGGGCGCGGCCGCGGTCGTCCTGGTGATCCTGCTGGTTTTGATGGCGCGTCAATGCGGCGCCCTGGGCAAGAACGGGTACGAGGCTGGAAAGAAGGAACCCGAAGAGGACTTCTTCCCGACACGCCCGCCCACGCAGCCGCCGCCCGAGAAGAAGAAGCGGCGCGACGCCGAGAAGAGGGACGCCAGGTCCAAACCGGAGCGGGCGAGGTACGGCGGGCTGGTCACCATGAACGGCTGCCGGCGCCCCGAGGAGGAGGAGGAAGAGGAAGAGGAGGTGGAGGAAGAGGAACAGGAAGGAATGGGTGCCAGGCGGCACCGCTCCAGTCCGGACCTGGCACGGCATTACAAGTCCAGCTCCCCGTTACCCGCGGTCCATCTGCAGCCCAACTCGCCCCCGGTGGAGGGAAAGAAGCACCAGGCCGTGCAGGAGCTCCCGCCCACCAACACCTTCACCGGGAACGGGAGCGGGAACGCCGACGCCATGTCCCTGAGCTCGGACCACTGCTCCGACTACGGCTGCCACAACGCCAAGTACAGCAAACAGGTGAGGCGGGTACAGCGTCCTCTCGGTGCCACGTGTGCCCCCAGCACAGCCCATCGCACACTGGGTTTGGGTGATTAGTCGTGCGCTTCCTAAACTAACCAGAGGAGGTCTGGGACCGGGGGTCCAGACCCCAAACGACCTTCAGAGTTTTAGGTCTAAATTAGGGTTAGGGTTGTAGAGGCGGCGGGAGGCTGTTAAAACTAAACTTCTCTGATTTCTCACCAAACAGAATCTCTCTTAAGCGCCTAAACTTCCACTGAGGGTTCCACTAAAGCTCGTAACTTACGTTCTGTGTGCAGAGGGTTTGGGAGTCCCTCTCACAGGTACGTCACCTATAGAGCAGGACGGGGTACGGGTGCTGGATTTAGGGCTTTCTTTCTTTATTCCATTCTTTTATTGATCCATACAAAATATCTTTCTTTGGTTCTTTCAATTATTTATGTATTTTTAATTTCTTCCACTCCCTAAATCTTGCATTTGACTTTTTCTTTCTTCATTTTTTATCACCTCACTTTCTGTTTTCTTCTGTGCCTTATACCTTAATACTTCTTTATGCTTTTTCTGTCTATCCCTCTCTTCTTCTGTCTTTTCTTTTTTTCTTTCTTCAATTCTTTTATTAGTCCAAACATCATATTTGATTTCTTGATTTATTTATGGATTGTTTATTTCTTCTATCCTCCTAATTCTCCTTTCTTTCTTCCTTCATTTCTTTGTTTCTTTCGTTTTTTAATATAATAATAACATACATCATATCTTTCCTTGCATTTGGTATTCTTCCTGTTCATTCTTTATCCATCCATCCTTCCTCTTTTTCTTTTTGTATCATTTTGTCTTTTCTTTTCCTAGTTTATCCCTTTGTGTTTTAATGCTGCTTTTAACAGATTTGATGAAGTTATTTTCTCTCTATTTTTCTTTCTTCTTTCTTTCTTTGCTTATCACATCACATTTTTTCTTCTGTCTGCTATTATCCCTTATCCCCCTATTCTTTCTTTCTTTCTTTTCTTTTTTGCTTGTTCCTTTAATTTTGTTTCCTTGTGTTTCCTATTATACCTTATTATGTTTGTCTCCTTTTGTTCTTGTCTGTTTCTTTTCCTCCCTTCTATTGACTGTTATTTCTTTCTTTCTCTCTTTTTCTTCTGTTCTTTTGAGAAATATTGATGAATAGATCATACATTTCTTTGATTTCTTCATTTAATTAATTGTTTATGTATTTTTTCTTTTCCCCTTTATTTTTGCATTTGTTATTTCCTTGTTTATCCATTAGTGACTTAGAACTCAAAGTTATTTTCTCTCTTTCCTTCTGTGTAACAGATGTTGTGATGATGATTTTGCTGATTCTGATCTCAGTTCATGTTTTTTTTAGATGTGACATCACTTTGTTAGCAGCTGCAATTTTTAGATGCTGTGAGGGCTGTTTTCGGGGTTATAATGGTTCTGTGTTTGGCTTTGAGGAACATCTGCAGTCTAACAGTTCCACTTACAGGGTTCCTCTAGAAAATAAAAAATAAAAAACCTCCTGAATCCCATCACCCTGAGTAATTCAGCAACATCATCAGTAAAGAGGCGGTGTGTGTGTGTGTGTGTGTGTGTGTGTGTGTGTGTGTGTGTGTGTGTTGCTAACTGCTCTATTTTTTGCCTCATGGCTTTCGAGGAGAACTTCAGCACTAACCTATTTTTTTTCTCACTGAATCTCCAGAGCTCAGTTCCATACGTTTTCCACCCACACGAAAAAATCCTGGCTCAAGCTTCTCTTGCTGGTTCTAGGTACTCAGACTGGTTTGTTTAATGGTACAAGTGGTTCTGAACATTTACAGAATGGTTTAAGGTTGGATGTTTTGGTTGGAGATGGTGAGGCTGGTGTGTTGTGATGGACTAGAGACCTTGGTTCTAGCTGGCCAGGTTCTAGATAGTTATCTAGATAGCTAGTCTGATGGTTTTAGATGTTTTCTTTCTTGCTGTTCCTGTTCCTGAGAGGTTCTGTACACTTAGGGGCTCAGTTTAGAAGGTCAGACTGGACTGGTTTCTGAGGATTAGATGTTCTTGATACTCCTTAAGTACTTCTAGATTGGTCTGGATTGTTGGATTTGTGGCTATAGATGTTCAGGTTCATACTTGCTGGTTGACCTGGTTTGACTACTTCTCTAGCAGTCACCCAGTTCTGGTTTGGAGGGCTTGAAGGTTCTAGAAACTTAAAATCTGGTCAGACTGGTTCTAGATAGCCAACAGGCTTGGATCGGGTGTTTTTTTGTGAGGTTATGGACACTGTTAGGCTTGTTGTAGATGGTCACCCTTCTCTAGTATGATGGGTTTGAAGGTTCTGCAAAGTTAATAGTTAGTTAGCACTGGTCAGGCTGGTTCTAGATAGTTGACCTGCTCAGGTTATGAGATTCTTAGAGAAGTTCTGGACACTGTCTGGACACAGGCTTGCTGTAGATGATCAGGTTGGTTCTAGCTTGGTTTAAGAGGCTCTTTTAGGCTGGTTCTAACTTTGGACACTGACAGATATGTTCCAGCTGGAAACAGACTGGCCGGGTTTGATGGAATTGTGGTTCTAGATGTTCAGGTTGTACTTGCTGGTGGTCTGTTTTGATTTTTTGAAGAGGTTCTGGAGAGATTGGTTCCAGCTAGTCATCCTTCTCTGGTTAGAAGGATTTACAGATTCTGGAAACTTTAAAGCTGGTTCTAGATAGCCAACCTGCTCTGATTATGAGATATTTAGGGAGGATCTGGCCATTGTCAGGTGTGTTCTTACTGTTCAGGTTAGTTCTAGATAGTTGATCTGCTCTGATTATGAGATTATTAGAGAAGGTCCAGACACTGTCAGGCTTGTTGTAGATGGTCAAGTTGGTTCTAGCTTGGTTGAAGAGGTTCTGGACACACTTACATTGGTTATAAAAGTGAGTCTATCTGTTCAAGGTTCTGGATTGATGGGTTTGGAAGTTATGGACACTTACAGCTTTGTTCCATCTGGTCAGGTTGGTTGTAGTCTGATAGTTTTAGAGGTTCTGGACTCTTACAACATAGTGTCTAATGGTTAGACTGGTTCTAGCTGGCCATGCAGGTCTTTGTAGGTTCTGGACTTGGTTCTAGATGGTCAGATTGGTTCTGGTGAATCTCTTTCAGAGGTCTCTGTCAGGTTATTTGGTTTTAAAGTCGGTTAATGAGAAGTACTTTGCGTGTGTTGTTATAGTGCTTTTTGCAGTGAATACAGTCCGAACCGCTAAACGTACAGGATCTGTTCAAAGTGCGTTTCAAAGGTCTCCGTAGCGAGAGGCCGATGGGATGTGTAGTTTTTAATACATTTACAATTGAATCTAAAATAAATGTCCCATATGAATAGGGTTGCCAACCGTCCCGTATTGCCCGGGACATCACGATTTATGGGCAATTTTGATTTGTCCCGGCAGCTCCAGTCCCGGATTCCAGTCACAGCCTCATTGGCCAATATCGCGCCAAAACGGATACAAACTCCCGGATGTAGTAGCTACGTCAGTGACAGACCAGTGTGTGTGCTGGGAGCGGAGCCTTATGCTTTGAAAATGAGCAGTGAACCTGTAAAGAAAAAAAGACTTTTAAAAAAAGAGCGGGAACCGCAGTAAAGTTGGGTTGCGGGTGCGATTCGGAGCTTTTTTCGTCTTGCATTCCGTGATAAAGTCACCTTAAACTGTGATTGATGCTACATTTGGCTCGTCGTGATTTGTGAATTCAGCTGACGTCATCATCTAAAGTGAAATCATTCGGCATTACATTTTAGGGCTTTGTTTTCAAACGCTTATAACTTCTAAAGGTGACCATTAGATGACCACTTTGAAACTTTTCACTCTTAATTCTGTCTGTACGTGGCTCGTACAAACCGTGGGGACGGAAGATGATAACACGCGAAATAATTAAGCCTTTAATTTAACTCATCATAAAACCGTCCAAGCAGCCGTATAACTTTATTCTCTATATCTGATCATATAGAGAATCAGCACAGGTTACAGTTACCCTCCATCAGTTCTGGAAGCTATCACAGATATAATTGTGTCTAATAGGCAGTTATTTACATACTGTGTGTTATGTGTAGGCATTTTATGATTTGTGAAAGCTTTCACAGCTATAACTTTGTCTAATAAATTGTTGTAATGATATTATTTATTACTTTAAGGAATAATCTGATTTGTTAAAACTTTCACATATAGAATTTTGTCTAATCAATATTTATTATGGTGTTATTTATTATTTTTAGGCATAATCTGATTTATGAAAGCGTTCCACAGATTAAAATTTAGTATAAAAAGCATTTATTTATATAATATTTATTAATTTTAGGCATTTTCAGATTTGTGAAAGCTTTCACAATTCATTTTCTGAAAATTAATAAATATTATATAAATAAACATATAATATTAATAAAATTTATATTATTTAATTAATATCAAGAAATATTATATAAATAAATGTGTGTGTGTGTGTGTGTGTGTGTGTGTGTGTGTGTGTGTGTGTGTCAGGGACACTTTCCTCCAGGAGTGTTCACACCCCCAGCAGTTGATCAACAATAACGTAAAAAAAAATATATATATATATATATATATATTTTTTTTTTCATTATTGTTGATCAGCTGCTGGGGGTGAACTTGAAGAAGTTGGCAACCCTACATAGGAATGAATGGCATATTGTTCAGGAGTTCAAATGACAACGGACAAAATTACTACCTACATGTAATCACACACAAATCACGTAAACAAAACACACACACACACACACACACACACACACACATATACACACACCCTTAGTTTTCAAGCACTATGTGATTCGTGCTGGAAATGCCTATCTAGTTTTAAAATAGAGTTACTTTTTTCACCTCAGATCTTTTTTTCTGTCTCTTTCTGTCTAGGTTTTTCTCTTTTTTGGACCGTGACAGGTCTTTCCGCTTCTCTGCACACACTGCGGTTGTGTTTCTGATGTGTGTTTTGGGGGATAGGTATGGGGGAATTTGTGTCTGCGTGTTTCAGTACAGCTCTGAGATTAGGGACCGCTCAGCGAGAGAGTGAGTGAGTGAACGAGTGAGAGAGTGAGTGGGTGAGAGAGAGAGGGATGGATTGGCGTAGAAAAGAAAAATCCCGCTAAGCCGCGAGGTGCAAAGCCAGCGAGTCTTTTTGACGTGACATGTCAGCCTCATATCGCCTCACGGGTCATGAGCTCCCCGCTATTTATCCAAAGAGAAGTGTGTGTGTGTGTGTGTGTGTGTGTGTGTGTGTGTGTGCGCGCGCGGCCCCGACACTCCGTTAATGCTCAGCAAAAGCGTAAAAGAGATGAAGTCTGCATTTCCTGACAGGTATTTTCAGCTCACTGAGCTCTCCAACCAGATTAAATAAGACTTTTAATTATAGACAGAGCTGAGGTACGGATTTTAACCCCCCGTCCTCCCTCCTTACCCCACCGCCCCCCACCGCCTTCACGCGGTATGGCCGTTCTATTTAATACGGACGTATTAAATATTAGACGTGTCACTGTTTTTTTTTTTTAAACATGACTGATGTTTCAATGATGATCCCACCATGTTCGGATTAGGAGCCTCAGAAGCTTTCGAACTCGGGCTACGTTCGGAGCTACCGTTAGCTTAGCATCGCGAGCCTCAAGTGGGAATCGGTCTGCGTTGGTTTGATGGAGATCTCTAAGGTTTTGACGTTTACAGACTTTACGGCCTGGTTCTGTCTTGTTAGGTTGGTTCTGGAAGGAGAACCTGGTTTGGTTTCTGGACATTTCCAAGCTGGTTCTGATCTTGTTCTAGCTGATCAGGGTGTATTAGTTTATTACATGTAGAGAGGTTCTGGATGCATAAAAGTTGGTTCTAGATGGTTCTGGCTGGTCAACATGGTCAAGGCTGGTTCTGGCTGGTCAACATGGTTTGGTTTTGTGGGATTTCTGGAGGTTATGAACATGTACAAGCTGGTTCTGGCTTGTCAACTTGGTTCTAAGTGGTCGGTCTGGTCTGTTATGATGAATTTCTGGAGGTTCTGGACATTTTATGGTTCTATCTGGTCAGTGGGTGTTGCTTTGTTAGATGCAGTTAGATTGTGGATATACAGAAGTTGGTTCTAGATGGTCAGGCTGGTCAACATGGTTTGGTTTGGTGGATTTCTGTAGGTTCTGAACATGTACAAGCTGGTTCTGATCTTCTGATCTGATATGGTTCTAGCTGATCAAGGGGTGTTGTTTTTTGGATTTAGAGAGGTTCTGGGACCACAAAAGTTGGTTCTAGATGGTCAGACTGGATGTTTCTAGATGGCACAGAAGCTGGTTCTAGATAGTCAGGCTGATTCTGGCTGGTCAAAATGGTTTGTTTTGATGGATTTATGGAGATTCTGGACAGTAACAAGCAGGTTCTGATCTGCTATGCTGGTTCTAGTTGGTCAAGGGGTGTTGTTTTTTGGAAATAAATAGGTTCTGGGTGAACAGAAGTTGGTTCCAGATGGTCAGGGTGATTCTGGCTGGTCAACATGGTTTGATTTGATGGATTTATGGAGGTTCTGGACAGTCACAGGTTCTGATCTGGTTCTGATCTAGTTGGTCAAGGGGTGTTGGTGTTTGGATGTAGATAGATTCTGGTTGTGTAGACGTTGGTTCTGGAGGGGCGACATGCTTTGACTGAGTAAATTTAAGGAGGTTCTGCATTGTTGGGTTCGTTTTAATGGTCAGTCTGTTCTAGTATGATGGATTTTAAAGACGTTCTGAACACATACCAGCTGGTTTTAAGCCTGGTTTGGTTTGACGGATTTATGGACATTCACAAGCTGGTTCTGACCTGTTACACTGGTCAAGGTGTGTTGTTATTTTTCCATGTAGAGAGTTCCTGGATGTGTAGAAGTTGGTTCTAGGTGCGCAGATAGGTTCTGGTTGGTCAAAATGGTGTGGTTTGAAGAATTTATAAAGGTTCTGGACATTTTCAAGCTGGTTCTGATCTGCTATGCTGGTTCTAGGTGGTCAAGTGGATATAGATAGGTTCTGGATGCACAGAAGTTGGTTCTAGATGGTCTAGCTAGTCAAGATGGTTTGGTTTGAAGGATTTCTGGATGTTTTGGACATTTCCAAGCTGGTCAGGGTGTATTAGTTTATAAGATTTAGAGAGGTTATGGATGTGTAGAAGTTGGTTCTAGATGGTCAGGCTGGTTCTGGGTGGTCAAAATGGTTTGATTTGATGGATTTCTGGAGGTTCTGGACATTTCTAAGCTGGTTCTGACCTGTTAGGTTGGTTCGGATGTGTTGGTTTATTAGATTTAGAGAGGCTCTGGTTGCATAGAAGTTGGTTCTAGATGGACAGGCTGGTTCTGGGTGGTCAAAATTGTTTGATTTTATGAATATATGAATGTTCTGGACATGTACAAGCTGGTTCTGCCTTGTCAGTTTGGTTCTAAATGGTCAATCCGGTCTACTTTTATGGATTGATGGAGGTTGTGGAAGTCTTCTGGTTCTAGCTGGTCAGGGTGTATTGTTTTTTCTTTTATGTAGAGAGGTTCTGGTTGTATAAAAATTCTACGGCGGTTTAGTTTGTCGGATTTCTGGAGGTTCTGGATACTTCCATGCTAGTTGTTCTCCTGTTCCTTTGGTTCTAGATGGTGAGGGTGTGTTATTTTGCTGGATGTAAAGAGGTTCTGGTTGCGCCCAAGCTGGTTCTAGCTGGTTAAGCCTAGGTGTTGATGAATGGTTCTGAAGAGGTTCTAGATTCGTACCAGGTTGTAGTGTGTTTGAAACCTTGAAGTATTAGTGAACACAAAAATGCAGATTAAAGAGGGACCGGAAATTGATGATGATGGTGATGTGTGTGTTTGTGTTTGTGTGTGTGTGTGTGTGTGTGTGTGTGTGTGTGTGTGTGTGTGTGTGTGTACTGTACTTTGATGGTATATGGACCGTCGCCGTGGTTACCCATCCTCAAAAAGAGCTGATGCGGTCGTTATGGAGACACTGGAACGTCATCACCTCGTTCACCCCGTCATCCTGATGTCCATCCATCGCACACACACACACACACGCACGCACGCACGCACGCATGCAGAATATGCTTACACTGGGGAAAATGCTTACTTGTACTGTGTGTGTGTGTGTGTGTGTGTGTGTGTGTGTGTGTGTGTGTGTGTGTGTGTGTGTGTGAGAGCAAGAGTGTGTGAGAGATCTCTTCTGACAGGTTATTGAATTATTGATTACGCTGTAATTAACTCCTCCACCGCGCTAATCCCTGACCTAAGATCAGCCCTGTGTGTGTGTGTGTGTGTGTGTGTGTGTGTGTGTGTGTGTGTGTGTGTGTGTGTGTGTGTGTAAAAGCTAGAGCGCTCATTAGCATGTTGTTATCTTTTGGTGTAGATAGCGCAGAATGTAATTAGCACTTTATGAGCTCTGTGCTAACACAAGCAACTTTGCTGTCTCTAACTCCGGCTGCGATTCCAATCTAATGCTCTCACAGCAGAGTGTCCCTAAGTAGGGAGCATTCCTACCCGATAAGACTAACCCAGTTATTTAACTATGGTTTAGTTCCAGTTATGATTTTAGGATTGGAGTTGTTCTGGGGTAGCCGTAGGACTCGGATCTTTATAGATCTGTAAGTGAGGTAGCAGGTGAGCTAACGGGACAAACTGAATAAATCCTGGTAGTTCCTCATTTAGTTCTTCTAATCAACACTCGGTCCCATTCCAGCGCTGCCAACCTTCACACCTGGAAACAGCCTCAGTCTCAGAATGCAGACGGCCTTCATACAGAGCGAAGCTTCAGTCAGAACTGAGACCAACTTACACCTGAATTTAACCTAACATAACCCAGTCATAACCCATTGATAACCCTAACCATAACCCAGTCATAAACCTAACCCATTCATAACCCTAACTGTAACCCATTCAAAACCCAAATCCATTCATAACCCTAACCCATTCATATGTTATTCCGTTTACACTGTGTGCTTATTATTATTAGGATAATATAATATTCAGTACAGTTTAAATCTTACTGATCTCCTGAAGCAGTACAGCTGATCCAGAGCCGATCTTCTGTAAATCCTATAGGACTGGAAGAACCACAGGTCCAGCATCGTAATTGTTTATTACGATGCTGGACCTGTGGTTCTTCCAGTTCTATACACACACACACACACACACACACACACACACACACACACACACTAATGAGAGCTTTTATTTAGAGAACTGGTTGTACTCAATAGACTCTGAGAGCATAAGGACCTATGAAAATAGGACTGTAGGAACATAGGACACGCTAGGTAGGTGATACTGGGTATAGTGGAGATGATGGAGTTGGTGGAGGTAGAGGAGATGATGGAGATGATGGTGGAGGTGGTGGTAGCAGGTGTCCTGGAAAAGAATCCGGTTGGAATAATGGTTGGATGGTGAGCGTTGGCGCCGGGGCTGAGGTGGAGATTCCGTCCAAAACGGCACTTCATCTAGAGACAGAGCAGATCAGAGCCTACACCGACCTTCTGTTATTACACACTGGCCAAGTGTGTGTGTGTGTGTGTGTGTGTGGCCTGTACGCTCTTGCCAGAGCTCTCATCTTCTAATTATTTAAGTAGACCCCAGAAATCAATACAGCACACACACACACACACAGGGTTACCTGTTGGACAGGTGTGTAACGTAACTCGGGATCAGACGGCTTAACAGATCAGATAGACAGACGATATAACACACACACACACACACACACACACGAGAGAGAATGTGCAGACGTTCACTGTTGAATATTTCACCATTTCAATCAACAAGCTTTGAGTTTGATTTCATTGCACACAGTATGAACCTTTTATGCCTTTTCTGGTTAACCACCCATTCCTGCATTTCAGTCCTGCAACACATGCCAAAGCAGATCTGTGATACTGATGGGTCTGAGCACAATCCCCGTTCCCACTGTATGATGGTCCATCCCAGATCCTCCGAGCCCAGGGAAGCCGACGCCCCTTCTGGACATGGTTATAACATAAGGCTTCTTTTTAGCACAGTAACGTTTTAAGTGGTATCTGTGAATGTAGCTCTGTATTGTAGAGCTTGATAAAGGCTTGATAAAGGAATCCCTTGTCCATGGGGTTCTATCAGCTATTGATGAATGATGGTTCTTGATGCAGTGCCGTCTGAGGGAGTGGAGATCACCCCTCTGCAGTTTTTAGGAAATTCCTCCAGATTCTGAATGGTTTAATGATATTATGCTCTGTAGAGGGAGAAACATATAAATCAATTCCTGTCCATCTTTGAGGAACATTGGTTTTAAACATTTCAATCATTTTCTTACACTTTGGTGATAAACTGGAGATCCTCTGATCATCCTACTCCTCAAACACTCACCTGTTGACATTATCTGTTTGAAATAACATCTTTTTTTTTTCTCATTACTAGGCATAATTGTTTTTAGATGTTTTAGTGGATGTTTAACCAGAAAAAAAGCAGAAAATATCTCCGGTTCTTCCTGTCTGCAGTTGTGCTGCTCTCCAATGTTGTGTACAGTCTCTCTGATGGCATTATTGATTCATTTATACAGCGCTGGTATTTTGTCGTAACTTTACTGCAGCTGATCTGGGATAAACGTCGACGTGCAAGAGGAAACAAGCAGGGTTTGAAATGTCAGGAATTTAGGACGCGCGCACACACAGACAAGCAGCAACACCTGGAACACACACACACACACACACACACACACACACACAACCACGACACAACACACACACACACAATGACGTCTTTAGAGGGTTCAGGAACATGTCCATTAGTTTTTGGACGATTTCCCGTTACTTCCAGCATGTAGATGTCGAGTTTGTGTTTGGGTCCGTCTTCCATCTCGTTGTTGGGGTCCTGAACTTTGAGTAAGGGGTGTAACAACAGGGGGGTCCCGTACTACAGCCTGTACTTACAGAACTACAATGTTTAGAAGTTAACACCAATAATACCAGCTATATGTGAAAGGAGGGGCTGATAAAATGCAGAGCGAGCGTAAGAAACAGGAGGCGGTGTGTTGTAGTCATGTGTAAAAAAAAAGTCTTTTGCGTTACGCACTCGCTGTGCATTTTGCGTTATTGTGCGAGCGCGCAGGACTCTGGAGACGTAGGACCTGGCAGAGACGTAGGTTAGGTTTTATAAGAACGTGAGGGCGTGCGGGAACCTTTGGACCCCGTGACCACGGCGCTCGCGGGAACTCTGGGAAGGGATGAGTTTATTCTTCCCTATCAAAGCGGGTTTTTGACTGTAGAAAAAAAAATGTTATGTGGGCAGATAAGGCCTGTGTGTGTGTGTGTGTGTGTGGTGTGTGTGTGTGTGTGTGTGTGAGAGAGAGATGCCTGTAAGTGTCGATAGGTAGAACTCAATGCTAAGACATGTAGCCTCAGGGGTCTTGTACTGCACACACACAACACACACACACACACACACACACATACACACACACATGGATATATATAGAGACGTTCGCCTACTGCATTGAACTGCAGCCCCATCCCTCGCCACGCTTTAACAGACTGACACACACACCCACACCCAACCCCCCGGAGCGTGAATCTGCTGTCTGCTGCAAACGTCTTCCGATCTTAAACGTACGACACATCTTTTTTCTTCTTACATTCGCGTGCCAGTGAAACCAACGATGGTCACCCCACACACACACCACACACACACACACACACACACA
Source organism: Ancistrus triradiatus (assembly GCA_025084515.1). NCBI lineage: Eukaryota > Metazoa > Chordata > Actinopteri > Siluriformes > Loricariidae > Ancistrus > Ancistrus triradiatus. The sequence goes on along the minus strand of JAJAGP010004123.1, from coordinate 31,567 downwards.
CACACAAACTCACACAGTCAGGGGGAAATGCGGCTAGAATAACCTCCTCGCTCATCGGAAATTAAATCAAAGCCATGATTTTAAATCAAAACACCCCAATTAGAGCCTGACGAACGTTTACCGCGGAGACCGAACGCTGAGCTCTAATGGTCAGAGTAAAGAGGGTGCGGATGGCCGGCTTGTTGGTTTCCACTTTACGTATGGGTCAACGTAAAAGGAAATAAACCTGTGCCCTAATTTTTGTCCGCTTGACCCAGCATTCGTGGTTTTCACTCTTCCTTATATGGTCATACCTTCCTGATCTGGTTAATCTGACACAGCTGGTCCTTCCCTAATTTTGAAACCTGACCCAGCGCGACAGTTTTCTGTTTTTGCAACGCTTTTGCATGTCTTCGCTTTCCTTATATGTTCGTACCTTCTTGATATTCCTTTAATCTGACACACGCTGGTCCTCTCCTAATTTTCGTCCCCCCTGACCCATCATGGTCCGATTTTCGCACAGTTTTTGACAGTTGAATTTTGCCCGTTTAACTGAATTTAACTTAACTTCGTAACTTACGAAGGTCCTGCGAATCGAATAATTCTGACGGCGGAAGCTCGAGTTGTGCTCGGATAAAAATGATGCAGCGACGAGTGGAAAGAGCGCAGTGGTGTTTCTTGCTCTCTAACAAGCCCTCTGTGGTCTCACACACACACACACACACACCACACCCACTAGACTACACTGGATCCCCCCCCCCCATAGTCACGGAACGGGCAGCCTGCAGTGAGAGCATTCCTGTGCGTGTGTGTGTGTTCACCACAGCGGTGTGGTGTTCTCTTCCTCCCGCCAGAGATGTGTGTGTGTGAAAAGTGTGTGTAGTGTGTGTGTGAAGAAACCGGGGATTTTACCTGCGATTGCATGTGCATATGATTGTAAGTGTGTGTGTGTGTGACAGCTGTGTGTGGGAAGCAGCGTGACGTTCCTCCTGTCGGTGTGTTTCACTGCGGTAGGGACAAGGTTCTGATGGGTAGCAGTCATGGAAGTCACGGTCACATCAAGGTGTGTGTCTGTGTGTATGTGTGTATGTGTGCGTGTGTGTATGTGTGTGTGTGTGTGCATGTGTGTGACATCTCCCCTGGCTCCGTCTCTGCACACTCTCAACAAGGATAGAGTCTTTATTATTTACTACCCAGCCCATATGACCTTGTTATATTGTGTGTGTGTGTGTGTGTGTGTGTGTGTGTGTGTGTGTGTGTGTGTGTGTGTACGAGTGACATTAATTATAAAGCATATTACGGACACGCACGCAAACGCAGACTTCATGATTCAGCTCATTGTTTGTCCTATAAAATCCCCTTACACTCAGTCCTTTGTCTGTGTGTGTGTGTGTATGTGTGTGTGTGTGTGTCCTGTTTACTACATATGTCACAATGGAAGCAGTTGTGTATTTGTGGGATATATGGAAAAACATACGTCATACACTCACACGCACAGACTGGTTCTGGTCATGTATCATCTTACACACTGTATGATCATCATTCAAACAGGAACTTAATTAGGACCTACTGTGTGTGTGTGTGTTTGTGTGTGTGTGTGTGTGTGTGTGTGTGTGTTTAAATGATTGATTGTATGGTTTAGGATGCAAGGGTTTATGGTGTAAGAGTTAGGGCGTAAGGTTAATGGCGTCAGGCTGTTTTTAGGATGTAATGTGCATATTTATAGGTGTAAGAGTTAGGGCGTAAGGGTTAAGGTGTTTTCGGGTGTAGGGTGTAGGGCTTAAGATGTAGGGCTTAGGGTCTTGGATGTAATGTGAATATTGAATGGTGTAGAGTTTAGAATGTAGGCTCTGTTGGTTAGGGTTGAAGATCTGGAGCTGATAGCTTAAGATGTAGCTCTTATGATGTAGGGGGTCGAGTTTATGGTTTAGGGTTTGGAATGTATATTTAATGGTGTAAGACTTAGGGGTTTGGGGTAACAGTGTAGGGTTTAGGGTGTAGGCTCTATGGATTAGGGTTTAAGATGTCTAGAACTTAATATGTGGGCTTAGGGTGTAGGGTTTAATGGTTTTAGACTGTGGGGTTTTTTAGAGTTTATGATGTAGGGTGTATGTCTATTTTTAGGATGTAGGCACTCCATCTTTTTAAACACTTACCTGCACATGTGTAGTGGGGTTTAAGGTGTAGGGTTTAGGGTGTAGGTGTTCTATGGAAGTAAATGATTAAGATGTGGGGTTATTATGGTGAAGGTGAGTTTTCTGGGTCAGTTTAGAACCCCAAGATGTAGGGCTTTAGGGTGTAGGAGTTACATGTCTAAGGGTTAGTGTTTAGGGTGTAAGGCTCTGTGTGGTTTAGGTTTGAAGTCGTAGGGTTAAGGGCAGAGGTTCTTTGGAACTATAAATGAAGGGATCAGGATGTAAGGTGTACATTTAATGCTGTAAAATTTTAGGGATTAAGGATTAGGGATTAAAGGTGCAGAGTTTTAGAGCTTAAGATGTAGACCTTAGTTTTGTAGGGTTGTCAGGTTGAGAGTTTTAGGATTTAGGGTGGAAGATGTAGGGTTACTAAGGTTTATGATGTAATCGAAGTCATTATTGTTGTGATGCTTGAGGTTTCGTTTTTTTTTAGGATGTAGGGACTCTGTTTTGTTAAACATGTTAGCTGCCCTTTGTAGAAGGCTTGTAGGGTTTTAGGGTGTATTCGAGTCCTTTTTTGTGATGCCTGAGGGTTTCGTGTTTTTAGGATGTTCTGTTTAAGTTTCCAGCTTGTTTAAACTGTTTTCTCTTCACTCTTGTGGGTTTAGTGTTTATGGCTCGGATCATGAGCCCTCTGAGTCAGTATTATGAGAGGAAACGCGGTTCGGACTGCAGGCTCTCTGACCGACCAGCAGTTTTTCACGCCGTGTCCAGTAGAGGGCGGCTGTGTTATTGACGTCATACTGCAGACTAATGCGAAGTCAGATTGTTCCGTTCTGCTTCCTCTCTCTCCTCTCTCTCTGCTCTCTGCTGTCCCTTTCTCCTGCCTCATCACTTTATCCTCCATCCTGATCCTTCTTCTTTTCCCCATCCTGATTCCTGCAGATCCTGCACAGCGTTAAAGCTGCGTGCCTCTCTCTCTCTGTCTGTGTCTGTCTGTCCTGTCTGTCTGTCTGTTTCCATTCTTCATGACTCTCTATTTGGTTTCTGTGTCACTCATTCACATCTCTCTCTCTCTCTCTCTCCTCTCTCTCTCTCTGTCTCTGCAGAGTGATTATTATTCGGAAAAAAACAAATAGAAGGAAATGGTGTGCGGTGTCCATGCTGATAGATAGATTCTGCTGATCCTCCTTTACATCACCTGCAGAGAAGAGAGAGAGAGGAGAGAGTGAAGTGAGTGTGTGTGTGTGTTGTGTGAGTGTGTGTGTGTGTGTGGTGTGTGTGCGCGCGCACTAAAAGACTGCAGAGAGGTTTGCTTGCAGTGGTGCAGGATGAAGTACTACATGTTTCGTTGCTGTCTACCCACACACACACACACGCACACACACACACACACACACACACACACACACACACACACACAAACGCCACTGTGGTTGTGACCTTTTCTGCAGCAGAATCCATGTCCTTCATGAAGTTGTGGATGGAGCTGAATTACTCTGGCTGATGGAGTGTGAGTGTGTGTGTGTGTGTGTGTGTGTGTGTGTGTGTGTGTGTGTGTGTGTGTGTGTGTGGAGACTGAACCCGACCCCATCATGGAGTAACTTCATAACGTCACTATCCGATCAAATCTGGACCTCAACGTTAAGTTTAGTGAACGGCTCAGTCACATGTAATAGCTGATAAGACTCAGCCCATGCCCACAGTTTGGAGCATCTTTAGCTCTGAGTACCCATTTAGGCTGGCATGCAGCTTGGTCCTGATGGGTACTGGATGGCACGATCTCATCTGGTACGAAGTTTTGGGTTTGTTTTGGATCTTAACCCCCGATTGGCTCTGTATTCTTGGCCGGTATGCATCCTGGTGCTTTTTGGGATGGGTTTGGTCTTGTCTGGACCTTGGCTGCCATGGTTTCAGTCTTCAGATTTTTTTGGTGATAATACATAGATGAAAAAAATAAAAAAATAGAATAGAAAAAACCCAAAAGAATAATGCAAAAGGAGAAGACATTGCACTGGATAAAATGTTAAGGCGGAATAAAAAGAACTGAACAAAACACAACGTGAAAGAAAGCAAAGATAGGAGGCAATGTAACAGAAAATAAAGAAAGAACAAAGAAAGAAAGAGAGGCGGCAAGAAGGTATAGTATAGCATGTCTAAATAAATACATGAACCGGGTAAGATTCCAATAGGAATACCAATAGTGAAACCCAAAATAAGAAAGAAACCTAATACAAATCATACATAAACAAAGCGGTGAATAAAAGAGCATGGAAAAAAAGACTGAGCAAAGATGTTAGACATCAAGAGAATTAGGATTGACCTGTAGAAATGGGAACAAGAGAAAACAAACAGTACAAGAAACAAAGTGTGGAATAAAACCGTAATGGTTTGCATCCTGATGTTGGTTGGTATTGGTCTTGGTTTTTGTGGTGACGTGGGTGTCGGCCTGGGTTTGGTCTTAGGATGCTAGTCGTGGTTTGGTGTTGGCTTCGTTTCGGGTGAGATGGGTCTTGGTCTTTGTTGGTCTGAACCTTCTAGGCTTGGTTTCTTCTTGGATATGAGTTGCTGTGGTTTCAGTCTTGATTGGTTTGCATCATGGACTTGTACTTGGACTTTAGTTGGTTGTGTCGAGGCTGACGAAGATCTTGCTTTAGATTTGGCTGCTGTGGATTTTGGTCTGGATTGCTATTGGATCTGTGTGGAATCTTGTTTTATGCATAAAAGTCTTGGATTGATCTGAGTGTTTTCTTGACATCAGTTGTGTTTATCTCCTCTTGCTTGTGATGGGTATGGATAATGGTCTTGGTTTGTATTAGTCTTGATCTTATTGGTATGGATAATGGTCTTGTTTGGGTTTGGTCTTAAGATGGTTTGGTGTTGTCTTTGTTTTGGGTGGGATGGGTCTTGGTTTGGCGGTTTTGGAAGTTGTTGGTATGATTCTTGGTCTAGACTTGGTATTGGATGGTTCGGGTCCTGTTTGGGATGCGTCCTGGCTGGTGAAGGTCTTAGTCTTGCTTTAAATTTGGAATCTGTGGTTCTTGGTCTGGATTGATATTGGTTCTCTGATGGATGTGGATTCTATGAATAAGGGTCTTGAATTGACCTTAGGCTTTTCTTGGCATTGGTTGTGTTGCTAATCTTCTCTTGCTTGTGATGGGTATGGATAATGGTCTCGACCTTGGTTGTTTTCTATTGGGGTGTTTCGGCTCTGCCGGTATTGGAATTTGTTGGTATGAATCTTGGTCTTGTCTTCATTGGTTTGTGATTTGGTCTGTTATGGATTGTTTTCCAGCCTCGCAGCGCTCGGTTTGTTTGGTGATGTGTTTGGTATTTCTTGGGCTTGCTTGGTAAGGGTTTCAATCTCGCTTTGATCTTGGCTGATGTGTGTGTGTGTGTGTGTGTGAGAGAGAGAGAGAGAGAGAGAGAGAGCATCTTGTAGATCAGTGTTACTGTTTAACCTGGAAAACATCGTCATTAAAAATGCACATTTTATTTGAATCTTTCAGAAAGCGAGAGCTAATTAATCAGGAACTCATTAATTAACTTTGAAGTCACAGGTAGAGGCATTTCCCTTTCATTAGGACCAAGACTGACACACAGACACACACACACACACACACACACACACACACACACACACTCAGAGTTTCTTGATGTCTGTAGTATACAAAGGCGGGATGGCTTTCATGCACACCTGCTTTTCTAAACAGCTGCATAAACACACGCACACACACATGCACACATGCACACACACACACACACGCGCGCGCACACACAACGCCCTCTGTAGGTTCGTCGGGGATTAAAGCAGACGTTTTTTATGTTTGCTGTCAAAGTCCATTAATATTCAATCAGCTCTGCGGCTGCGGCCTCAAGCCAAGAGACAACACACACACACACACACACACACACACACACACACACTGAACTGAACGGACGGAGCCAAAAGCAACCTCAATCCCACATCCCTCAATCCCTCAGCCCGTTAAAGACTGGACCCTCTGCTGCTGCTCGTCATGTGATTTGAGACACAGCCCTGATGTATGATTTTCGGGACGGTGTTTATTTCGACTCCCACGTTCCTGCGTGCCGTCAGACTCGCGCGGCTTCATTAGCGTTAATTCGTTTATCCGCCAGATGGCGAGGACGTTCGTTAATTACCCCGAGCCGTTTGCCGAACATCTTCTCCCTGATCACCTCCATTCAGAATCTGTTCCTCACCAGGGTTCCTTTACTTTTTCACTATCTCACAGTGCATCTCCTTATGGTTTCTTTAGCTTTTCTTTGCGCCGTGTGTGGAGTTTGGTATGTTCTCCCCCGCCCTTGAGTGGAGAGCGGCCTCTCTTCCATCCCCCAGCGTCAGTTTCAGGATGTATAAGCGCCAGTGTCCGGTTCTGTTTAGACTGAGTGCACTGAAGTAAAGTGGATGCAGTTACACTGAGCTTCCACCAGATGTCACCCGCCCTCTGGAGGTCCTCACCAGCCTTTTCCAATAACCGAAGCATCTTCTTTCTGTTCGTTGTCCGCAGCCGCTGCGCAGGGTGACGTTCTCCGTGGCGACGGACGCCGGTTGCTATGACAGCGGGGTGGAGGAGTCGGAGACGCCGAGCAGCAAGAGCAGTAAGATCGGAGTCCTGTCGCTGCCCGAGGACGGGTGTGAGAGGACCACCCCGGAGGGGAGCGTGGGGGAGGAGGAGCATGTCGAGAACGGTACGCAATTAAAGAAATAAAAAAAATAAAAAAAAAAGAAACAAAAACTAGAGAAGAATAAATGTAGTACTATAACAATGGTCAAAATTTAATAAAAAAAAATAATGAAAAAATAAAAACTACAGAAAAAAAATGAGAATAATTATAGCACTATAAATATGAAAAAGCAATATAAAAAAAGAAAATAGAAATAAGAAATAACGAAAAACAAAAAGCAGAGGAGAATAGTCTAATACTATAACATGGTCAGAATTAAACAAAAAACAGGGATTAAAAACGAAAAAAAGTAATAGAAATAAAAAATAATGAAAAACAAAAAGCAGAGGAAAATAATCTAATACTATAAAAATGGTCAGAATTAAACAAAAAAACAGAGATTAAAAAAATAAAATAAAATAGAAACGACAAAAAAACAAGTAATAGAAATTAAAAATAATGAAAAACAAAAAGCAGAAGAGAATAATCTAATACTATAAAAATGGTTAAAAGATTGAAAAATGATATATTAAAACAACCCAAAATTAAATAATAGAAATAAGCAAAAATGAAATATAAAAAACCCCAAAATAATTAAGAAATAATTTGAAACAAGTAGTACAGAAGAAGAATCTAACGCTTTGGTAATGTGCATGTTTTTTGTTTGTTTCTTTTTTTTTCCCCGTGCCGTCCCACAGAAGACTCGAGGCAGCTCCAGGACGTGGCTCTGACCGGGAAAGTGCACCGCCGACTGCAATGAGTTCGGACACTCCGATACCTGCTGGATGCCCGTTCCGCCGTCGCCACGGAGACTCCATGGCAGCGGGGTGCCCCGGCAGAGCCTGACCGGCTTCACGTCCCCGGGAGACCGACAACAACAACCTGGACAACAGCGATCGGGAGGACGAGCGGAGGAGGAGGACGGCTCGGACCGATGCAGCGGAGGGGGCGGAGCCGACGAGACGCGTAGCCCTCTGGCCAACGGCGACCCGCTGGCGTCCCGTCGGCACGGCGACCGCAACAGGAACATGGGCGACCACAAACCGAAACCTGCTGAACCGCAAAATGACGTCGGCGTCGTACGACACGTTCAGCAGCGCCGGGTTCGGGGGGCATCGCCACGCCGACGACTCCGGGGTGCGCAGACCCCTCGAGGCCATCCCGCTGACCCGGGCAGGGGGCGGAGACTTCAAAACCACGTCGTGCTTGACGCTGGCTCGCCAGGAGGTCTTCCTGTGAGATACGAACTCGTGTTACACAAGGACTGCGTGACTTCTTTTTTTTTTCGGAAACTTGCGTAAAATATGAGTAAAATAATTGAACGGAAACATAGCACTTAAGTACGATTTACTCAGACCTAAGAATTAGCGGTACTTAATCCTGAGATACGATACACGCTCTCGCAAAACTGAACTTACGAAATGAGCTACGAATTCGCACCCCAGACACAAATTTGCACGTAAAAACCCCGAATGAAGAATTGTCAAACGAGTTTGTGATACGAAGCTACTGCGATACGACACTTCAGACCCGAGCTACGAATTTGTCTGCAGAGTCGCACCTTGGATTTTGTACATTTGCTTCGCACGTGAGACGCAGACTCGCCGACACACCTTCGAACCCGCACAACGAACGAACGTCCGAACGAACTTTCTGCAACTTCAGTTCAGCAAACGGCGGGATCGCCAAACGGAACGGACCTAAACGAACGTTCGTTTGTTTCCGTGGAGGCGAAGCACAGACATTTTGAATCAAGGATTCGGAAACGGATATGTTTTAAACTGTTAACGAACTGCTAACGATCTGCTAACGAACCGATGCATGTTTGTTCTCCTGGAGATGGAAGGAATCTGCGAAGTCAAGGATCTGACGAAGTTTATAAGCAGATAACAGGTTACTTTTAGGGCTCTTTAAAAAAAAAAAAACTCGTAAAAGTAACAGTGTGCATGTTTGACCTCCTGCAGGCAGAGGGCGCTGTGTAGGGAACGGCTTTATGTAGGTGACGTGGTGTGGAGGGTGCAGTGGTCCCACCTCTTAACAGGACGTTCTCTGGAATAAAACCAATCTCTATTGGTTTTTCAACGTAGCTATGTACGGATTTCCGATTAGCTAGTGTATTTAATAATTAGTTTCTGTCGGCAAGCTCGATAATAAACCGATCTTTTTCTACTGATTAAACGTTTTTTTATTTTTAAATGAATCCTAGTTACGCATCGTATCGGGACGACCACGCCCTCCACACCGGCCAATCAGAGCGGTGTAAAGCGAGATAAATGACGAAAGTGAAAACAATCATTTAGCACTTAATCAATCAAACATCAGTATTAAAAATATTTAAAGCAACATTCATAGATACGTTAGGCAAGAATAAAACCACCAGAAATAAAATACGGTATTTCTTTTACGTTTGTTTTTGTGGGCGGAGTCAGGAAACCAAGCAATCGAAAATCGTTTGCAATTTAAAAAAAAAGAAAGAAAAAAAACATACAGTGACTGTTTTATCGTAAAAAAGAGCTATGGGATTAAAAAAAAAATTTACAAACGAACTTTCTTCATACGCCAGGTTTTCTTTAACACACACACACACACACACACACACACACACACACACACACACATGCATTCGCTGCATCGTAGGTAAGAGAAGTAATTAGCCGTAGCATTTTTGCCTGCTGTTTCAACCAGTACTAATCCGCGGTATTCAGGGCATTAAATATTAAACCAGTATGATAACATATACCATCGTTTCTTTTTTTAGCGTAAGTATAAATCATATTTACGTAACGAGGACGCTGCATGACTGAAAGCTAATGCTCTATTTTTTATTTTCAAAATACATGAGATGCAATCACTTAAAAAATGTCGGAGTACGGGGGCGGTTACGAAGACCTGTCACGGCAAGTTCTACGATGTCGGGGAAGCCATTCGCCTTCTGTTCGTGTTATTACGTGATATTTATAACGGCGTTTCTTTTTGGGTCGGACTGTACTTGTGTTACGTACTGCTAACATCGAGCTCGTACACTACGTGTCTGTCTTCCTGCTTCCTGAAAGGGCTCAGGTGGATTCTACGCAAACGCTTACAAAAGTTCGCTGATTACGAATGAATAATCGCGGTTGGACACGACCTTCCGTACGCAAGCGCGCGACAGAGCACGATCGGTTTGTTCTTACAGTGTTCCTGTGCTCACAGGAAGTCAGGAACAGTTACTAAGATTTACGAAATGTGACAGCTAATGTTTTTGTTTTGTTTTTGCTTATGTGACCAGGACCATACGGAGAAACATTGTTACGCAACATGCAACAGATGTAACGCACTTAGGGCGCCTAGCTTAAGCTACTTTGCAGCCCCAGTCTTTGCTTAGGCTTTTCGTTTTTAACTACAGTTTTTGTTTAAATACAAACGAACAAAGAATGGGAAAAAAACACAACATATTAAGCAAATGCGTAAAACATACAGAGATTTTTGAATAGCTGTATCCAAGATAAACTTCCAGCCATTTAAAAACAGGTGCGTAAAACGATGCTAATAATAAGTGACTATTAACAGTTTAGAGTTCAAACTTTGCTTTTAGCAGCAGTTACAGTCACTAACAGTTGCTATTCTTAAGCTATTGTTATTATTGTTGTTAAAGTTGAATGTGGCTGTTGACAGAATGTTAATGTTAGTAACAGTTACTAAAAAGTTACTATTAACAGTTTACGGAAGTTTGCTAGTAGAAGCCGTTCCTGTTATTAAGTTGATGGAAGGTTCCTATTTTGAGCAGTTACTATTATTGACGCTGATATTGGAAACAGTTCTTATTCCTAACCACTTATGGAAAGCTGATTTTAGTAACGCAGAAAGTAGCTGTTGCTAGCGGTTACAGTTACTAACAGGTGAAAGAAAGTTCATGTTAGTAACAGCTAGTGTTGTAACAGTTGTTATTAGGAACAGTTCTCGGCACTTGGCTCTTAGTAGCAGTTCCTATTATTAACAGTCGATAAAATGCAGCTGTTAGTAACAGGAACTATTAACAGTCTACAGACTTTTTCTACTAAAACAGCTACTTTTATTCCCAGTGGGCAACAAATTTATTTTGGTAACTGTTACCATTGTTAAATGTTGACAGAACCGTTGCTATTAGTAACCGTTAGCGTCATAACCGTTGCCAGAACCGTTGCTATTAGTAACCGTTGCCATGATTAAGAGTTCGGAATGCACTGCGTTATCAACAGCGCTGAGTTGCGTAGGATCCGTCTGAGCCCCGAGGCTGGTTCCTGCTAGTTCCGCTATTTGCGGCTGGATGATGACGTAGCTCGTGAGACCATATATGGCATTGTGGGTGTGGCTTAGATTTTATGTATGGACCTCAGGAAGAAGGAAGTCATTGGATTTGTATATGTAAGCTAACCTCTTAGCTCATATCAGCGGTGTTAGCTCACATGGCTAATGATGCTAGCTCTGATTAGCATGATCCAGCCTCTGTGTTTTTTATTGTTATCGTTTTTGTTTTGTCTTCACTAGAATATGACGAGGTTTTTGAACATGGACTTTGAGCCAAAAATTAAGTGATTCTTTCTTAAAAAAACAAACAAAGAAAAAACAAAGCCGGTGTGTGCGAGAGCGCGAGTGTGTCGTTTGTATGCTAACCTGCTGTTCTAGAGCAGTGTGTAATTATCTCTGTACAGTGATGCTCTGAAGCTCCGCCTCCTTTTTTCTAATGCATGTTTCTCTTTAAAAAACTCACGTTACGCTTCACCTGCCGACGTTTCTAACACACCCTGGAGACGCCCAGCTGTTACTCAGAGACACCCGACGGCATGCTAATACCCTTTGATCTGCACTTAACGAGGAAACCCGCTGGGGGCCTTCATTTGTCTTTCACTTCCACGCGACGAGTTGCGGAAACGAAGAAAACACGTAACGAGGGTTTCGGAAAGGTTTCGCTTTGTTCCACTTATTGTACAAGTTTGAATTTTGACATTAAAAAAAACTTCAGACTTTCTTATTATTCCTTCGGTGAATTTTTATTTTTGTTTTGAGTTTTTATTCACAGTGTGTGGATGTGAATTCTGTATGGAACGGAATCTGATTTGAGCAATAAAACAACAAAATACACCAAAACAAAAAGTCAAACATATTACTTTGGGTTGAGGGAAGGAAAAAATGGAAGATGAACATGAAACAAAAACAAAACAAAAACCTTGATTTGAGTTGAGGAACAAAAAACAAATTTGTGGGTGACGCCAAGAACATGAAAAAAAAAAAACAAGCGTAAAGAGAAAACAGAAACCACAAGCAACCCGGATAAGAACAAATAACAATTCAAAAGAATTGAAAAAGAACGAACCAATTTCATTTATTTATTTATTTATTTATTACTGTTACAGTATAAACATGTAATGATCAATAACCAATCACATCAGTACTAATCAATAACTAATGATCACTAATCAGTGGATTATGAATCAGATCATGTGATAGGGGAATACAGAGAATAATAGTAATGGGTAACGGGAGAACCTTCGAATTCTGCTTCTGTTTGGTTCTGTTTGGTTCTTTTTGGTTATGTGTGGTTCCATTTGGTTCTGTTTGGTTCTATTTTGGTTCTGTGTGGTTCTATTTTGGTTCTGTGTGGTTCCATTTGGTTCTGTTTGGTTCCGTTTGGTTCTTTTTGGTTCTGTGTGGTTCCATTTGGTTCTGTTTGGTTCTATTTGATTCTATTTTGGTTCTGTGTGGTTCCATTTGGTTCTGTTTGGTTCTGTTTGGTTCCTGATTGGTTCTGTTTGGTTCTATTTTGGTTCTGTGTGGTTCTGATTGGTTCTGTTTGGTTTCTGATTGGTTCTGTTTGGTTCTATTTTGGTTCTTTGATTCTATTTTGGTTCTGTTTGGTTCCGTTTGGTGCTTTTTGGTTTCTGATTGGTTATGTGTGGTTCTGTTTGGTTCTATTTTGGTTTCTGTTTGGTTCTGTGTAGTTCTGCTTGGTTCTATTTTGGTTCTGTTTGGGTTTTGTTTGGTTCTTTTCGGTTATGTGTGGTTCCATTTGGTTCTGTTTAGTTCTATTTTGGTTCTGTTGGATTCTATTTTGGTTCTGTGTGGTTCCATTTGGTTCTGTTTGGTTTCTGATTGGTTCTGTGTGGTTCTGTTTGGTTCTATTTTGGTTCTGTTTGGTTCTGTTTGGTTTCTGATTGGTTCTGTGTGGTTCTGTTTGGTTCTATTTTGGTTCTGTGTGGTTTTATTTTGGTTCTGGTGTGTGGTTCCGTTTGGTTTCGTTTTGGTTTTCTGATTGGTCATTTGGTTCTTGATTGGTATTTTGGTTCTGATTTGGTGATGTTTGTAGTCTGTGCTGTTCGTGATTGGTTCTATTTTGGTTCTGTTTGGTTCTATTTTGGTTCCGTGTGGTTCTATTTGGTTCTCTTTGGTTTCTGATTGGTTCTGTGTGGTTCTGTTTGGTTCTATTTTGGTTCTGTTTGGTTCTTTTTGGTTTCTGATTGGTTCTGTTTGGTTCTATTTTGGTTCTGTGTGGTTTTATTTTGGTTCTGTGTGGTTCCGTTTGGTTCTGTTTGGTTTCTGATTGGTTCTGTTTGGTTTCTGATTGGTTCTATTTGGTTATGTTTGGTTCTGTGTAGTTCTGTTTGGTTCTATTTTGGTTCTGTTTGGTTCTATTTTGGTTCCGTGTGGTTCTATTTGGTTCTCTTTGGTTTCTGATTGGTTCTGTTTGGTTCTAGTTTGATTCTGTTTGGTTCTATTTGGTTGTTTAGCGGTAGAAGATCAGAACCGCTGCCTCTGTGATTTGTTTGCTGGCGCTCCATTCCTGATGTGTGCCGTAACCGTTCCAATCAAACGAGGTAAAATCACCGCACTGCTTCGGGTTCCCTTCGGGGAAAAACCCTCCTCCTCCAACACAGGCCTGTATGATTCAAAACAAAGGGGCAAAAAACAATGAATAAAAATCAAAGAGAAAGGAAGCAATAAAGTAAAGTACAAATAAGAATGAAGAAAGTGTTAGAAGTAAGAATGGGAAATAGAAATGGAATGAAAGAGAAAAACAAATTCAGTGTAAAGTGGAAAAAAAAAAAAAAAGTTTTAAAATAATATAACCAGTTTAAAATAGCAAAGTAAAGAAAATTAAAAAAGTAAGATGGAAAAGGACAGATAAGGTATAAGGGAAAGAAAGCAAAAAGAAAGAAAGAAAAGAAAAGCAAGTTGTGGTTGTGTTTCTAACATGTTCTATGTTGCAGTCTTTGGGTTTGATTCCGGAGCACAGGGCCGTTGCTGCTCTCTCACTATTAACAGCTCGGAACGTGATGAACCCGGGTTCAGAGTTTGCTGTGGACACACACACACACACACACACATACACACACTCAGACGGATGTGGTTCTGATGGTCGTAGCTGTGTTTCGAGTGGTTCTAATGGTACCTCTGACGTGGGGTCCGTACAGGTTGTGGTTGGACTGGGCATCACCTTTATCGTACACCACTGGGATGGAGGGTCCGTGGCCCGCGGGACATGATGCTGCATTATACACCACCGGAAACCTCTGAGGGGACAGAAGGGGCCGTTAGGTCCGTGATATTGCCGGGACGTTCCTGCTGCGGTTGAAGGTTCTGACCTTGTAGAGCTGGTACAGGTTCCCTCCGTACTGCCTGAGGAAGGCCGTGTCCGTATGGTAACGCAGAAACGCCCTCTGGCTCCAGAGGTCCGGCCGCTCATCGTTAGGGACGTGCCACACCGCCACGTTCTCCGCCGTCAGGTCATAATAACCCACGTTCTGCGGTCCAAACGCACCCGTTAGAACCAGGGCCAGGGCTTCATGATAAACCAGCACACGCCTCGTTCAGAGAGTAAAAGTCACTGATTGGTCTTAGTCTTTTGTAACGGGGAAAAAATTCACTTTGGTTGGTTACAGTGTCGTTTTGTTTTTATTACGCCTCTTTAAAGGAGAAAGAGCTGTCAGTAAACTCAATCTAGAACGAAAGGTCCTGAAAATAAATCTAGAAAAAATATTACAATGCTTAATAATAAATAAGCTCCTGTAAAAGTGATTTATCTAGATGGAATTATTTAAATGTACATAATATATGCTTATTTTTTAAGTAAAATATTTGATCATCCAAATGTATAGTAAAATTAATGAAATGTTAAAACAGTGTTTCAAACTAAAAGCACCTCATGTAAGATGATATGGCAGCGGTTAGTAATGTGTAAGTTCATGTTAAAAGTGAACTTCCTGTCATGGATACGTATATTTCTGGTCATTTACATATATAGTAAACGTATAATATTTTGTTTAAAAACTAAAAACATATCATGTAAAAACAATATAACAATGCTTAATAAAAAAACTAGTGGTTTCATTGATATACTTATATAATTTTTATTTTAAACATATATTTTTGATCATTCCACTATATAGCAAAAATGTATTATATATGAAAATATTTTTTAAAGACTAAAAACATTTAATGTAAGCAAATATATTTTAAATTAAATCACTTTTATATTAAGTTATTAATAAATATATATATTTCACATTTTTCTGAATTACATTTTTGATCAAATGTACAGTAACATTACATTATAGGAGTACAGAGAATCTTGGCTTTTGAAAGGTAAACATAAGATGCACTGATTGTGTTGTGATCATTTTGATGTTGTTTTACTTCAATTCACAGTAGCTTTAGTTCATTTGACTCTGCTGTATGGAGGTGTTTTTAAATGTTTATTGTAAAGAAAAAAATCCAACACACTTAGGGTGATGCCTCAGAAGTGATCTGATTTTAGCTGATTTTCTTTTTGGATTCTTACAAACCTATACATACATACATACATACATATATATATATATTTGAACCTTGTAGTCGTCGCCGGTCGCAGCCTCCGCAGTGCCGAAGGTGACGGTGTTGCTCCATGACCCGTCTCCAGCCGGGACGGACGAACTGCTGCCCTGCTGACTGGACCAGCGATCACCTGCAGCAGAAAAGAAAAACCAATCCCACACCTTTCTAGAGCACGGAGTGTGGAAAGCCATAGAGCCCAAAGTGAAAGGAGACCTGTGGTGCATTTTCCATAAATGTTGTTCTCGTGGACGCTGGCCACCAGGGTCCATCCTCCTCCGGCGGTGGTCATGTCGCAGAAGGTCTGATAGACCGTCCCGCTGGATGATGTCAGGTAGTACAGTCCGTCTGGAATTACACACACTCCTGTTATAGCGACTGGACCTACGGTGGTTTGGAAACGCTTTTAGTATGTCAGTGCTTACCCCGAGTGGTTTGGTAGCTCTCCATGAGCTCTTTGCAGCTCCGGGGACTGAAATATTCCCTCTCTACCAAAAACACAAGCGTTCACACAGCAGTAGAACCAAGCAAATAATAATGATGTTTTTTGAATTGTAGGCCATCAGAATGAATGAGTGACATAAATCAAAATATACCTTCAATAGATGTAATGAGGTTTATGGGTAAAACCACCAAAAGCAGGAGCCACATCATCATCTCTGACAGAACAAATAGCATTCAATTATATATATATATATATTTAATCCAAAAGAATGTAAGAAATATTATAAGTATCATATATAATATACACCAATATTTCATTGAAAAACTGTACACTATTTAAAATATACTTAAAAAACTTGTAAATCATATCAAAAATAGATATTTATGTTACTGAAAATATAACATACTTAAATAAATAGTAACACAAATATAGTTAAGGTAAAAATACACAGGTAAATAAATCAAATATTATACAAATAATTCATGTATAAACAGAAACATACCACCTTTATATCATTTATAAATATACAGCAATTACTTATAAGTGTGAAAACAGGAAATGTACCCAGTGAAATGAATGACCTACAAAATGTAGCCAATGCATATAAGGAACACTTCCTAAGCTGCTATAACCCACAGACACCATTCATATACAATCAGAATGGTGGAAATGTACATAACACTAACGGTCCATATCTAAACCCAATCACACCTTCAACAGCCGAATAGAATGTAAACCTTAGATTTAACATCTTAACCCATAAACACCAGCACTACATTATTCAAAATGACATTTTACTTGAAATCCATGCCACTAATCAATCATAAACATGGTATAAAAAACCTTTTTCACTAATATGTAACTATAAATATGATTTCATACATAAAATAATCCCTATAGATTTATACAAATGGTGACTTATTTTTATCTAGATATTTGCCACTGTACGTCTCTTTAGGAGCACCTGAATAATGATGTGTTACAGATGTTCAGTTCATTTGCTGAGTACCTTGTTTTGTAGTTTGATCTTCAAATAAGGTTATGATTTCTTTAATGTAATAAAAGAAGAAGTTTGATTAGGGCTAAACTCACCCTCCGACCCGGCGAGTGTTTCTCTGGAGGGAAGCAGAAGTGTGGAAGCTCAGAGAAACAGCTGTCCCTGGTTTTGAGTGATTCGTTTTAGGTCAGCGAGTTTCACTTCTGCTCAGCTCTCTGACTCATGCAATTCCAGTTCATGCAATTTGATCTTAAATCGTCTTTTAAAGGTGTTGATGCAAAAGGTTTGGGCCAAATCTGGACAAATTACACTTCTGAACAAAAAGAAAATCCAAAAGCAAAAGAAAAATGCAAAAAGTGAACAATTTAAAAGAAGTAATTAAAAATGAAATGAATAAAACCAAAGAGAAAATCAAGATAACAAAGCCAAAACCAAATAAAATCAACAAACAAAAATGACTAATAGACAAACTTGTTTAAAGAAAAGAACAAACAAAAAAGAGAAACTGCAAAATGTGAACAATTTAAAGTAACTAATCCAAAGAGTAAAAAAAAACATTAATTATGACCAACAAACAGACAAAAAAAGGAAAATCAACCACTAAAACACAATAAAGAGTAAACCAGTCCAAGAAAACAAAAGAACAGACAAAAAGAAAAATGTGAACATTTTAGAACTGTTTAAAAAAGAAAAAAAAGAAAAAGAGAAAACCAAGCTAATCCAAGAACATAAGAAAAAAGAAACTAGCAAAAAAGAAAATCATCCAAACCTAATGAGGAAAACTGGCAAAACAAAACAAAAAAGAAAAAGAAAATCAACAACATTGAAGAGGAACAATAACAAAACAAAAAGTTTAAAAGAAAATCAACCAAAAAATGATCAAAGCAAAAGAACCCAACGAAAACCAAAAAAAGAGTAAAGAAACTCAAGCAAACTAAGGAAAAAGCAAAAAGAAAAAGCATAAAATGTGAATAAGTGAAAAGATCTAATCCGAAAAGAAAAGGAAGAAAACCAAAGAGAAAAATCAAGATAACTAAAGAACAGAAACAAAAAAATCAACCTCCCAAGAAAAGCGAACGAACCGGAGCTCAGCGAGTGACTGAAGTGAAGCACGGCCATTGCCTACAAATCCCATGCGCCACTGCCCGTACCTGCGCTGCGGATTTAGGGGGTAGGGAGCAAGTGCTCGTGGTGTAACTGAATTGAGACGCAGCCTTTGTTTATTGACGCCTAGCACGTGCTCCGCTGTGGGAGGAGGAAGCGGAAGTATGCTCTGTGGATGGGAAAAAAGGGGAAAAAACCGAGATCAGGAGCACCGAGGGAGGCCCAGAGAGTTTCGGGGATCGACATGGGCTCTAATGATCACCACGGACTGGTGAGGGCATCGGTGATGACGCTGGTTGTTGGGATTTGTGTGGCGCAGATCCGCAGCGAGCTCGCGCGTGAGTATGAGCTGTGATTCAGTATTTCTGCTCGGTGACCCGACCCGCCACAAGAGCCCTTCATCAGGTGGAGCCTCCTATGTCATGTAAATGACGCGTTTTAAATAAGAGTAAGGGAAGTTTGTTTTGTTGACGCGGTTCCGATCCCGGAAACGAATTCCCCGTTTTAAAGTTAAACTGTCTCTAATTTGAGTATAATGTCCACAGTTCATGAACAGGTTATCGTCGGTTAGACAGATTCTGTGCCTTTCCACTACTTAGTTTGCAAGGTTTATGCTTTCTGGAGACTTTCGCTTATAAAACCTACACTTCCCATGAGCCCCCACTCTTCGCCTCAGAAACCGTTATAGAGAATGGGAGCGAGACGGTTTGAATCCATTTCAAACCGAGCGCGAAAAATGGAACGGCCAGATAAAGTGGCATCGCCCAGCGGGAAGCAGGTGTAAGACGAACAGACACCACCTTCACTATGGGTCAAGACACACGTTTGGGCCTCCACAGCATTTCCAGACCCGCAGCTGCAGCCCCACTGGGTTCATCCGGTCATGGATGAGAGGTGGAGGAAGCAGCGTCACCCAATGCAGCTTCTCAGGTCAGAGAATGCAGAAGATGACGAGGAGACACGGCAGAGGGCGCACCTTAGGGTCCCTGTGGAAAGGGGGGGCCAAACACGGCACACTACCAGCGAGCTCGGTGCCCCATGTTAAGCTTTCCTTGATGAGATTGTGGCTGTGCCAAGACTAATGGAACCATGAGCCACGCTATCGGAGTATGAGATGCACTTGTTGTATTAACAGCATTAATTACAAGATGGAGGAGCAGTTTGAGTCTGTCTCTTTATTTCTGTCATACTGAGTGATGCACTGTAGGAAATCTAGGCCTGCTCAGTTTGGGATCGGACGGAGATGTTAGGAGATCATCTAAACTTGTACAGTTGCTTTGAGACAATGCTCCATTGTAAAAAGCGCTATAGAAATAGATCTGACCTTTTCTTTGCAGCCTCCAGGTCGGTTCGTAAGTCGGCTTTGAAGATGGACGAGGCGTTCCTGGTCGTGGTGAACGACGTCCGGAGCGAGCTGATCCTCTCCGCCGTGTCTGACGAGTGCCACCAGGTAAGGCCCGGCTGGATTTGACCTGGGACCTCCCCTTTGATGGCAGGGGTTCCATTTCCTCCACCCTTTACCATTCGTATCCGTGTCCCTCAGTGCCAGCCGCAGCCGCTGGGGGTCGTATCCGCGGCGTCCCGGGTCCGGTTCACCGTGAGCACGCAGCACCCGCTGACCCTCCAGCTAAACACCACGCCCTCAGACGGCGAGCAGTGCAGGTGAGAGACCGCGGCGTCACGCCAGTCGATCGGTTCACGGTCCCGGTGTGGAGCCGAACCTGACCTCGTGTCTCTTACCCCCTCAGGGTGCACTTCCACTTCGGGGAACACGGCAACTACTCACTGTGGGTCTCGGACCTGAACTGTACCGTCGCCACCGAGGCCGAGCCCATCAACAGCTACCTGCGTAAGTGCGGCCCTCCGTTACCGATAGCGACTGTGCTGTCTGAGGGCGGGGCTTAGGCTTCCTTAGCTGCCTTTGAAGCAAAGTGTGGGATGGTTCATGTGGACGTTGATTCTGCGCTGTTCTCTGCTCCTAGCGATCTTGTTTGCGTTCCTGGCGTGTGTGGGTTTGTACGTGTCTGTGGCCGTATGGAACGCGGTTCTGCGGTGAGTCGGTGTTTATTATTATGGATTCGTTCGGAGCTTATCAGCTCAGTTCTCTCTCATTTCGTTCTTTTTCCTGTCCCTTCATGTCCCTGCTACTGATTAGTGCATTTCCACTGCTGTGCTGGTTGGTAGCCTCCTTTCCCTCCTCTGTGTCTAAGCTGCGGTCTCATGCTCATGGGGATGTGGTTTGTAGATGTATGAAGTTATGATGGTTGTTACGTTGCAGGCTGGACTGCATGAGGAACGTCCTGCTTCGTTGTGGGAACGGCCTGGATGCTGAGAGACTCATCAACTCGGTCAGACATTCATTCATTCATTCATTCATCTGTGTCCATCAGCCTTTCATCACTGTGCCTGTGACTAAGCCTGTGGCTTATTTTTCTTTAGCCTAGGCAAATATTTACTCACCCTGCCATCATTCACCCACTCATCACTTTTCAATCACCCATTCATTGCTTCTCGTTCACCCTCTCATTTTTTGCTTCTCGTTCACCCCTCCATCTCTGTGTGTTCAACCCTCTGTCACTTCTTGGCCATCCTTTCATTGTTTGGCTAATGCTTTCATATGGTCTCCTCACAGTATTCAGCCTTTCATTAATAACACTTTCACTTTCCCTTTCCCTGGTCTAGTGGCCTGTTTATTTCCCGTTCACCACTTCATCCTAATTCATGCCTCCTCATGTACATCATCACTGAGCCTAAATGTTCTTCTGAGCAGATCTACAGTCCTGCTTACTGTGTGTGTGTGTGTGTGTGTGTGTGTGTGTGTGTGTGTGTGCGCGCAGGACTTAGGCTCTCCCAGCAGACCCGTTGAGTTCGGTGAGGTTCCAGGTTCCAGCAGCAGACGCCTGCGGTCGTTAGATACGTTCAGAGGGTGAGAGAGTGATTCATTCATTCATGAGCAGTAACACTAATTAGCCAGTCATGTTCTTTATCGATGGCTCTATATGACTCGTGTGTGTGTGTGTGTGTGTGTGCGTGTGTGTGTGTGTGTGTGTGTGTGTGTGTGTGTAGCTTTGCTCTGGTGGTGATGGTGTTTGTGAATTATGGAGGAGGCAGGTACTGGTTCTTCAGACACCGGAGCTGGAACGGTTCGAACCTTCATCACCTCTCTAAACAAACCCCGCCTCAGCGGGCCACGGGCACCGGTGCTTTATCCCAACCTCTGTGTGTTTGTTCCTGCAGGGCTGACTGTGGCTGACCTCGTCTTCCCCTGGTACCTCACACACACACACACACACACACACACACACCTTCATTAGCTTCTTTTTCCGTTTTGTCATTTTTTGTGTCTTGTCCATGCTTAGGTCTTTTTGTCTGTTTTGTTGGAACCGGCTGTCTTTCTGTTCTCTTCATCTTATTTCTTTCTTACCTCTGTTTGCTTTTGTTTGTTTCTTTGTTCCTCTCTGTTTGTATTTGTTGTTTCTGTCCTGCCTTCCCTTTAAATCCTCCCATTTCTTTTTCATGTATTTTTTCTTTCTGTTTGTTATTGTTGATGTTTGTGCTGTGGTATTGTTGTTTTCTGTTTTGTATTTTTGTTGTTTGAAATCTTGCTCTTGTCTTCTAAATTCTTTTTGTTTTCACTTCTTTCTGTCACATTTTCTTTTTCTTTCTCTTTTCCTCTGTCGTTGTTGTTCTTTTTGTTTTCTGTATATCATTGGCTTTTCCAGCCTTACATTCTTTTTTGTTTATTGTCATGCATTTATATTTTGTCCCGTTTATGTTTTGTTATTTTTCTTTTCTTGTTTTTTTTAAATAGATTTTAATTCTAGTTTTAGTCTTACGCTCCTCTTCCATTTTTTGTCTTTACTTATTTCTGTGTCATTTTTATGTGATTTTGGTTTCTGTTTTTAATATTTAGTTTTAGTCTTTCTTTGTTTTGTAATTCCTGTGTTTTTCATTGTTTTATCTTCTCTTCTGTCTGTCACCTGTACTTTTTTCTGTATTTCGTTTTTTGTTCTAATTTTCTTTCTTTCTTTCTATCCTTTGTTCTTACACTCTTTCAGTCTTTTATTTCTCATTGTGCATTTAGATTGTTTAGAGATTTCTGTTCTTTCTCTTTTATTCTTTCCCTTTTCTTTACTCCTGTATTTCTTTTTGTTCTCTTTGTTTCTTTATTTCTTGTGTGTAATCTCTGGTTATTACTCTCTCTTTCTTTACTTTGTTTTTCATTTTTTAAAAATCATTTGTACGTTGGTTTCTCTCTCTGTCTGTTTCTTTTTTGGGGTATTATTATTCTTTCTCCCTCGTTTTGTTTGTAGGTTTGTGTTTATCATGGGGACGTCGGTGTCCCTGTCGGTTAGCTCCACCCTCTCTCGGGGTGTCAGACGTTCTGCTGTGCTGATGAAGATCTGCTGGAGGACCTTACAGCTCTTCCTCATCGGGGTCTTCATCATCAACCCAAATTACTGCTCCGGTCCCCGTCAGTTACTCCCCACCGCCTCATTATGATAACCCTGCCCCTCTGTGTGTGTGTGTGTGTGTGTGTGTGTGTGAGATTTAAGCTCCTCCCCCTAAAGGAGTGTGTGTGTGTGTTACAGTATCGTGGGAGGAGCTCCGTATTCCCGGGGTGTTACAGCGCCTGGCCTTCACCTACCTCATCATCTCCATCTTACACCTCTGCTTCAGACCCACTGGAACCGTCACCGGGGTCTCTACGGTCAGTCCGACCAGGGCCAGAGGGACAAGGGGTCAGAGGGACCGGGGGACAAGGGACGGGGGATAAGGGGACCGAGAGGACAGAGGGACTGGGGGGACAGAGGGACCAAGGGATGAGGGGACCGAGGGACAGGGGGACCGAGAGGGCAGAGGGATTGGGGGGACGGAGGGACCAGGGGATCAGAGGGGACCGAGGAATGAGGGGACAGAGGGCCAGAGGGATGGGGGACAGAGGGATGAGGGGATAAAGCGACATGGGGACCAGGGGGACAGAGGGATCAGGGGATCAGAGGGGAACGAGGGACAGAGGGATGGGGGACAGAGGGGACCGAGGGGGGACAGAGGGACCGGGGGGCAGAGGAGACAGAGAGACACAGGTCTGATCCCGAACGGCCGCTGTGTTGCAGGACTCGTGGTGGTTTCCCGTTCATGACGTCGCCCTCTGCTGGCCCGCCTGGGTGTGCGTGTTGGCACTGGAGACGCTGTGGCTGTGTCTGACGTTCCTGCTGCCTGTCCCGGGGTGCCCCACGTAAGTCCTCTGAGGATGTTCTGTGGTGGCCTAGTGGTTAAGGTACTGGACTATGGACCAGAAGGTCCAGGGTTCAAATCCCACCTCTGCCAAGCTGCCACAGTTGGGTCCTTGAGCAAGGCCCTTAACCCACAATTGCTTGGACTGTAAGACTGTACCAACTGTAAGTCGCTCTGGATAAGGGCGTCTGCTAAATGCTGTACATGTAACTGTTCCCCAGTCAGACTGGTGATACTGTGTGGTCCTAATGGGACTGCTGGTTCCGCTCCCTTTTGGAGGGTTGGGCTCCATTTATTCCGTGTTCTTTTGAGCATCTTCAGGGGCTTTTCTGGGGTCTCATTGTCTCCAAATGTTTTGCTGTTCATGTGGTTAGTTGTGGGTTCTGTAAGGAGCACGTCATCAACGAGATCATTTTGCAATTCTGTAAAAGAGTTTTGATTTTTATCAGATGTTTTCAGCTGTTTTTTGGAATCCTTTAAGTGTAGCTTTAGTTTTATCTTTTATTTCTTCTGGGTTCTTTCTCTTTTTATGTTGTCTTTTGTGTTTATGATGATTGTGTGTATTGTAACTTCTTTTGGTGCTTTTCTTTATTGGGAGTTTCTTGACTGTTTTGGATTTTTAGAGTGTTATTTGTATATTTTAATATGGTGTCTTTTTGTGGTTCCTTTTTGGGGAGGGGGTTCTTTGTGGATGTGTTTGCTGTTGTTTTAAGTCTTTTTAGTGGTTTCAGTGTGTCTCTTTGTGTTGTCTGTTTTCGTGGACCTTTAGTATTTTTTATGATTGGAGGTTCTTTTTGAGGTTTGTGTGAGTCTTTGTTTAGATAGAGTGCTTGCCTTTTGTATTCTTTTTGGAGGTCTTTAGGTCTGTTTTTGGTTTTGTAAGTGTATTGGATCCTGTTTGGTTTCCGTTAGGAATTTTAGGGGAGGTCTTTGGTATCATTTTGGCTTTTGGGTCCATTTGGGTTTCTCCTGGGTCCTGTGTGGGTCTTTGTGTATATCTCTCTTTTTTATTGTTTGTGGTATCTGTTTGTTCTGCTGTGGATTTTTCTTGGTCTCCGTTGGCTTTCTTTTGGGTGGATTCTCTTCGATCCTGTTTGGGGTCCTTTTAGAGTTTGTGTTCTGTGTTTGTGTTTGTTTTTGCTTTAGTAAATCTGTTCGGGTTTCCTTTGGTCTTGTCTCTGTGATTTAGCTCTTTTTGGTTTTCTGCGTTGCTTTGTGCATCTGACATTCTTTTTTTTCTCTTAAGTTGGTCTTTGGTGATTTTGCTTGTATCTTAAGATTGTCTTTTTTGTTGCTATCTTTATGAATAATTTCCTCCTTGGTGTTATTGGTATTTGTTTTCCTTTTATTTTCTGTATCCTAATACGTTTGTTAGTGGTGGGTTTTTTTTGTATCTTACGTTTCATACTATTCTTTTTCTTTGTTTTTATATCTTAACACGGTTCTGTTTGGTGTTTTTTGGTTTGTCTCAAAATTCTATTTGTGTTTTATTCAGAGGTTTATTACTAAATATCTGGTGGATGTTTTTGTTTTGTTTGTGTCTTGATTCTTTTTTTCAATTGTATCTTCCTTATGAAGTTTCTTTTTGGTCTTTATTTGTGGTTAGTTTGTATATTGAGTTTTGTTGTTTGGATCCCAACACGTTTGTCTTTGGTGCTGTTTGTTGTGTTTTTGTGTTGTTGGATCTGGATGTTGGGGGGTTGCTTTTGATTCTTCGTCTTGTTGCTGGTTGTTTTTATAAGTGTGTGTGTGTGTGTGTGTGTTGCAGAGGGTATCTGGGTCCCGGTGGGCTGGGTGATTTTGGGCAGTACCCTAACTGTACGGGCGGGGCGGCGGCTTTGATCGACCGCTGGCTGCTGGGAGAGAAGCACATGTACCAAACGCCGTCCTCACGGGTACGGACCCACATCCACCTCGTGTGTGTTATCGGGGGGTGTGTGTGTGTGTAATCGTGTGTGTGTGTAACCGTGTGTGTGGTGGCTCCCTCAGGTGGTGTATCAGAGCACGGTGCCCTTTGATCCAGAGGGGGTCCTGGGGTCCATTAACTCGGTGCTCATGGCCTTCCTGGGGCTGCAGGTCAGAAACCCACCTGTAATAAGTGTGTGTGAGAGTGTGTGTGTGTGTGTGAGAGTGTATTTGAGGATTTTTTTGTGTTGTTTGTTTGTTTGTTAGGCGGGCCGGATCCTGCAGCATTACAGAGATCGGCCCAAACAGATCCTGAGCTGCTTCCTCCTCTGGGCCTTCATCCTGGTGCCTATTGATTACTGATTATTGATCACTGCTGGGTCAGTTTGCTATTCCTGATGTGATACCGGATGATGTCATTGCTTTGTAGGGGGTCATCTCGGCCGTCCTGACGCGCTGCTCCACCGAGTCTGGCTTCGTCCCCGTCAACAAGAACCTGTGGTAACCACTTAAGAACTGCCATGTGAAGAGCTCCGCATTTCCCCTGCACACGGGTCACCTCAGCCCTCTGTGTGTGTGTGTGTGTGTGTGTGTGTGTGTGTGTGTGTGTGTGCGCGTGCAGGTCTGTGTCGTACGTGACAGTGCTGAGCTGTTTTGCGTTCGTGTTGTTGTCGGGGTGTTATTATGCTGTGGATGTGAAGCGCTGCTGGAGCGGAGCGCCATTCTACTACCCAGGTACTGAGCACCAGCCATAACACTGCAACTCTGAAACCCACCTCTGCCACCGCCGCCACCTTTAGGCCACCACCGATGTGACATAGGGGTGTCTCCACTGTGCGGCGTGGGCTCTGATGTGACTGCAGGGCCTGTGTCGGGTTTGTCTGAGGGTGCGGCTGCTCGCTGGTCCTGATCGGCTCTTTTCCTTTTCTCTGTCTCTGTGTTTCTTAATGTGAGGTATGAACTCCATCTTGGTGTACGTGGGTCACGAGGTTTTGGAGGGTTATTTCCCGTTCCGCTGGAAGATGAGGGACACCCAGTCCCACGCCGAGCACCTGAGCCAGAACCTGGTGGGCGTGGCGGTGTGGATCGTCATCTCCTACATCCTGTACAGGAAGAAGCTGTTCTGGAAGATCTGATGCTGAGTCAACGTGCCGCCGAGATCACCTCACACACGCACACACACACACACACACACACACACACACACACACACACACACACACACACACTGCTGCCTTTCCTCAGACGGGCTGCTCTTTAGCAGGATGTTTTGTTATTGAGAGAGCCCCTTTAAGGAAGCTGCTTCTGAGCTTTATATGCTTTTAAGTACGTTTGCACCTACCAGACCTTTGTATGTAGGCTGAAGGCTTTTAGCTTTTCTCTTTCTCTCTGACTGAACTGTGATCCTGAAGTTCACAAAGTCCTCTAAAACACTAGCATGGAAATGGTGTTGTGTTTTTGACCGTGTTTTGTCTGAAATGTTGTTTTGAAGACTTTGTGTAATTGTGGAATGAATAATGAGGAGAAATGCCAAAATGTTTAATACTTATTTTTTCTTGGTTTGTTTTTGTTTCTCTTTTTTGGGCTTGTTTTCTTCATGCCTGCTTACCTGTATGTTCTCATTAGTGCAGAGCTGCCCTCGGGGTACGGACTGGTATCATTCACACGTGCCCTGTGGCCTCTGGGCCCTCGGCCTAGTTCGGGCACTGTGTCACATGAGGGCCAACGTGCTTTCCATCCAAATCCAACGTTCTGGGCCGAGGATCGAGGATTACGAAGGGGTCGGGGTTAAGGTGGCCTCTAGGGTACGGGCCAGTGAAGGAACAGGTGTGTTCATGGGGGGTTTGGGTTTGAAGTCAGGCTGCGTTCCGGTGCAGCACCTTCCAGTCCTCAGCCCTATGTAGTGCAGAGCTGCCTTTGGGGTACAGACTGGGTCCTGATGCCTGTAGGGCACCGAGGCCTCTAATGTAAGCCCAGGCTTTGTGGCGTGGCTGTGTTTGATGCAGGTGCCCGACAGGCCGAGCTCCAGCTGTGTTTGAGGCGGTGTTTAGGCCGGGCCTGACTCTGGCTGATGTGGTGTCCACAGAACTAGCAGCTGTAATGATGCTGCTAATGAAGCGCAGGGTTTGTTTCATGTCCTGTCGTTGGGGTTGCTTTGTTTGTTTATCTGATGGCTGTGAGACGAAGCCAAACCAGCAGAAGCACGTTTCTTTATTCCGGACACTAAAGGTTCAGTTAGCTTTCCTTTTCTTACACACTAATTTGTTTGTTTGTGTTTTATTGGAGCGTTTGTGTCGCTCCAGGTGCTGTTCAGCCGCATTATGTACCATTATAACCCAATTGTAACCTTTTTGTTGTTTATGTTGGTTCATTCCCTGTTCCTGAAAAGTAAAGGTTCTGAACACAGTTTTTGTTCCAGGATGTGTTTCTTTTGTATTTGTTTGTGAGCTTTTCTGTCGTTTTTGTCCTTTCTGGCTCGTCTGCAGGCGTCTCTGATTGGTCTGATGTTCTTTCAGTGTGTTTGTAGCAGGAAGCACTGCAGTGGTGGAGCTTAGGTAAGTAGTGTAGCAGACGAAGTGGTGTTGTGTGGTTTCTTTGAGCGAAGTGCTACTGTTAGGTTTCTGTAGAGGCTGGTGTGAGTCTTCAGTTAGACTGACTAAGTGTAACCAGAAAATGGTTCCGCATTTGTTGTCGTTGTTGTTTTAGTCTATCTGTTTGTCTGTGACCGGTGTTAATTGTTGATGTTTATTGGTCTGTTGTTATTACAAGCATTATTAGTATTATTATTAGTATTATAGTGTTTGAAATGTAATTCCTGAGACATGTGTAGGATGTGTTGCTGATTATTGATGGATTAGTTGTTGTGGTGTACTAGTTTGTTCTAAAGAGTGTACGTAGTTTGTGATACGGAACAGGACAGCCCTGAGTGAAGTTCTATTTATGTAGGTTATTATTGGTTTTGAACCAGCTGCTGTTGCCTGTCCTATAGAATGTCAGCAATATTGATATAGGAAGTGCGCTAGGTCCTAATGGATTGCTAGCTGCGACGCGCTTTCTCCAGCGCATGCGCGGCCCGATCTCTGGGTCTGGGCTGGTTGTGCGCAGAGCGCATGCGCGTAGCGACCAGCTGATTGTAGTGACGTGTCCGTCAGCTGCGTGTTTATGAGGAAGTGAGCTGGTCGGACGATGCTCCGGTGAGCTTCGGCGTTGAACGCAGCGGAGCGGGAAGCTTGTGTCGTGTCGTGCCGGTCCGGAGCCACACGATGATGTCCGAATGCGATCTTCCAGAGAGCCCCGAATCGCGCGATGCTCCGGGCTCGGTCCCCGGGAGCGCGCAGCGCGTGCTGAGCTCTTCGAGCGAGAGCGCGCTGACGGAGCCGGAGGACGAGGAGGCGCTGCTGCTCCCCGGAGTCACGTGTTGTTGTGCTTCGTCTTGCGCGTGTCCGGCGCGCTGCGGAGGTTCCAGCGGGAAATGGCGGAGCGCGAGACGCCACCGAATGAGTTCGTCTTCGTCCGACAAGGAGAACTGCAATTCTCCCGGTACGGAGCGGTTGCTTTGCCGAGCTGGAGCAGGACGGGCTCCGGGCCGAAGCGGCGCTGTAACGGCTGCTGTCTGTGTGGGTTTGTTTTGTAGGGACCGGCGGCGATGTGAACCGCTTCCCCGAAGACCCCGCGTTCGGTGAGATCGTGCAGCGCGCCGAGCAGGCCATCGAACACGGCGTGTTCCCGGAGCGCATCTCGCAGGGCTCCAGCGGGAGCTACTTCGTCAAGGATCCGAAAGGGGTTCGTCTGAGGGAAGCTTGTGGAAGGTTTCTGGCGTCGCGTCTGGAAACGCGACCGAGCGCGCGCTTTAACTGGGCTTGTTTTGTTTGCAGAAGGTGATCGGCGTGTTCAAGCCGAAATCGGAGGAACCTTACGGACACCTGAATCCGAAATGGACCAAGTACTTCCACAAGCTGTGCTGCCCTTGCTGCTTCGGCCGCGGCTGCCTGGTCCCTAACCAGGGCTACCTGTCGGAGGCGGCCGCTTCTCTGGTGGACCAAAAACTGGGCCTGGGCGTCGTCCCGAAAACCAAGGTGGTGCTTCGAGCCGCTCGCGATACCGTGTCGTGTTGTCGCTGCAGCTTTTGAACGAGCGTGTGGTTTGTGTGTAGGTGGTTTATTTGGCCAGCGAGACGTTCCATTACAACGCCATCGACCGTGCCAAGTCGAGAGGGAAGAAGTACGCTCTGGAGAAGGTGCCCACAGTGGGCAGACGCTTCCACCGAGTGGGCCTGCCACCCAAGGTCAGCAGCGGTGTGATCCGGCATAGTTTTGATGTTAATAGTTGTACTTTTCTTTGTTTTTATTGTTGTTTGTGTGTGTGTGTGTGTGTGTGTGTATAGGTGGGTTCATTCCAGCTGTTCGTGGAAGGGTACCAGGAAGCGGATTACTGGTTGAGACGGTTTGAAGCGGACCCTCTGCCCGAGAACACGAGGAAGCAGCTGCAGTGCCAGTTTGAGCGGCTGGTGGTGCTGGATTATGTCATCAGGAACACGGGTCGGTTACCTGCTCGCTTTGTGTGGGTGTGTTTGATGAGTTGCTGGCTCACTGTGTGTGTGTGTGGGTGTGTGTGTCCCCTCACAGACCGAGGGAATGATAACTGGCTGATTAAGTACGAGCCGGCCGGGGACCCGGAGCGAGCGGAGAAGGTGATCGTCCCCGAGCTGCTGTGGTGTGTGTGTGTGTGTGTGTGTGGTGTTTCCTGCTGGGCTAGCTAATGTGAGTGTGTGTTCCGTCTGTAGGCCTGTGACTGGGCCGAGGCTCCCGAGCGCTGCATCCAGATCGCGGCCATCGATAATGGCTTGGCCTTCCCCTTCAAGCACCCTGACGAGTGGCGAGCCTGTGAGTGTGTGCGCCGAGCAGAGCCTTCAGTTCTGTGTTTGGAAGCCATGATGCTGAGTGTGTGTGTGTGTGTGTGTGTGTGTGTGTGTGTGTGTGTGTGTTTGTAGATCCCTTCCACTGGGCGTGGCTCTCTCAGGCCAAAGCGGCATTCTCGGAGGAGACCCGGGAGCTGGTGCTGTCCCGCATTTCGGACATGAACTTTGTGCAGGACTTGTGTGAGGACCTGTATGAGCTGTTTAAGGTGTGTGTGTGTGTGTGTGTGTGTGTGTGTGTGTGTGTGTGTGTGTGTGTGTGTGTGAGAGAGAGAGAGAGAGAGAGAGAGAGATGCCCTGTGGGCTGAGGGGTGACGCTGTGCTCTGTGTGTCGGTGGCAGGAGGACGGAGGCTTTGACCAGACCCTGTTTGAGCAGCAGATGTCAGTGATGCGGGGCCAGGTGAGCAGGCTGGTGCTGCCGGTGCCACCTCGGGCTGCTCGGTGTCTGTGCCCTGACACCGTGCCGCACGGAGGCCACCTGTGGTCAGTGCCCTGTTGCCTGGTGGTTGTTTTGGTGTGTGAAACGCTCTGTTCTCTGGCAGCTGCTGAACTTGGCCCAGGCGCTGAAGGACGGGAAATCCCCGCTGCAGCTGGTGCAGATGCCTCAGGTGGTGGTGGAGCGCAGCCGGGGCGGCGGGGCGGGGCGCGTGGTCCAGCTGGGCACGGCGTTCACTCAGACGTTCAACTGTAAGCGGCCCTTCTTCACGTCGTGGTGACTGCGCAGGGGGTCGTGTGTGGTGTGAATAAAGCCTGCGGGCATGTGCAGTGCTCGAGCTCTCGCCTGCGTCTGCTTTGTCATGCCCAGTCTGCGCGGCTGCTGCTTACAGGAAGAGAGGCTGGAGTCCGGCTAGCTGAGACCGAGACTTTGGTGTGTGTGTGTGTGTGTGTGTGTGTGTGTGTGTGTGTGTGTGTGTGTGTGAAGGATAAATGGCTAAATCTATGGCACAGAACAGCCTGGAAGACAGTTTTATAGTATTAGAAGTAAAGTTGGAAAGGGCAGGCACACAAACTGAAGTAAGCAGGAAGAGCCCATATTATAAGACTGCGATCTGGACCTACGGGGATAAACAGCAGCTTGTTCTAATGCAGAAACACACTGAGGGTTACTGTGCATACTGTAATGATCAAGAACCTGTAGTACACGTAATCCTTCATTGTCCTAAATATTATCAAGCCAGACAATCATTCATTTCACATCTTGAGGGAAATCAAATTAGACTGAAATTACAGGACTTATCAAAAGTTTGGGCACTGCTTATGAAACGTTTGCTGATTTTCTACGCTAAATAAGCTAGCCTAAGCTCTACAGGAAACAGTAGTATGGCATATTTCTACA
>JAJAGP010004122.1:0-56082 GCA_025084515.1 Ancistrus triradiatus | reverse complement strand
AATTAGCACATGGGCTTAGTTTATGATTGGAGATGTCAAAGGTTGTATGTCGGTTTGGGAAAGAGTTAACCGTTGGAGTCAAAGGTGGGGGTTAAGATCCTGTCCAGATGTAGGGCCTTCTTGAATTCCAAGATGTTGTAAAGTTTATGACTTGGGGGAAGAAGGTAAAGAGAGGGAGATACAGCGATCACGCTACACCATGATACTACCACCACCATGTTTCACAGATGGGATAAGGTTCTTATGCTGGAATGCAGTGTTTCCCTTTCTCCAAACAAAACGCTTTTCTTTTAAACCAAAAAGTTCTATTTTTGTCTCATCCATCCACAAAACATTCTTCAAATAGCCTTCTGGCTTGTTCACGTGATCTTTAACAAACTGCAGACAAGTAGCAATGTTCTTTTTGGAGAGCAGTGGCTTTCTCCCTATGACCCTGCCATGCACACCATTGTTGTTCAGTGTTTTTCTGAAGGAGGACTCATGAACATTAGCCAATGTGAGAGAGGCTGTCAGTTGCTTAGAAGTTACCCTGGGGTCCTTTGTGACCTCGCCAACTATTACATGCCTTACTCTTGGAGTGATCTTTGTTGGTCGACCACTCCTGGGGAGGGTAAAAATGATCTGGAATTTCCTCCATTTGTACATAAAAGGTCTGACTGTGGATTCCAAACTCTTCAGAGATGATTTTGTTACCCTTCCCAGCCTGATGAGGTCCTCAGAAATCTCCTTTTTCATGCCATGATACACTTCCACAAACATGTGCTGTGAAGAATAGACTTTGATAGATCCCTGTTCTTTAAATAAAACAGGGTGCCCACTCACACCTGATTGTCATCCTATTGATTGAAAACACCTGACTTTAATTTCATCTACAAATTAACTGCTAATTCTAGAGGTTCACATACTTTTTCCACTCACTAATATGTAATATTGGATCATTTTCCTTAATAAATAAATGACCAAGTATAACATTTTTGTCTCATTTGTTTAACTGGGTTCTCTTTATCTATTTTTAGGACTTGTCTGAAAATCTGAAGATGTGTTAGGACATATTTATGCAGAAATATAGAAAATTCTAAAAGGTTAACAAACTTCAAGCTCCACTGTATGTAAATCCTCTCCGCTGTTTCTATGCAGGCACGAGTGTTTGGACAATAATTGACGCATATTCCAGCCAGTCATGTGTTACGTAGTGAAAAGGCCTCATTTGATGTCAAAACGTCCACTTCCGTTTCGCAGAAAACATGTACTCGGTTTCAAGACAGCCAGGGAGAGTGCTGTCTGTGCAGGACTCGGGCTATGGGGAAAAGAGGAAGCTGATCACCGTGTTGGATAACACGCTTTCGGACTGGAAGCCCGATGTCTATGATGGCTGACGGGAAAAGCCGAGAAATAAACCCGTGAATTTAGGGTAGACTGTGCAAAGGTAAATATTCTCTTGTTTAGTTTCTTCCATCCATTAATACAGGCCGCGAGGTCCTTTGTCTTAGTGCTGGACTGGTAGCGCAGGTGGATGCACTCAGTGCTGCATTTGAGTGTCGGGCATTGAGATATACGGCGTTAGTTTACATGTTTAAGGTGTTGTATGTATCACATTTTGTGTTCTCAGCTACTTTAATATGCTACTCGAAGTTGCTGATTAGCTTTACATTGGATTGCCCTCATTTGGCACATTTGAGATTATAAACAATGCAATCTGTAGAATGGCAAAATAACATTTGACTTGTAGTCGATATCTGCTACCAGTGGCTAACAGGCTAATGTGATAATTAGCTTGCTGCCAAGATTTACGCTATCTGTTAACACACTGACGTCTAACAACGTGACAGTTTATTTCATTTAGCTAATCGGTTTCTGCTATGTCAAAGTACAAAGCATACGCGACTCGAATCGCTAGTAGTTTGCTGTTCTGTTTGTAAAATCGTGTTTTGTAGGGGGTATGATTAATATCTCAGTTGGCTTGACGTAGGACATGGGCTTCGTATGATGTGGCTATATATCCCATTATTTTCATACCATGCGTAATGCCCAGACGTAAGACGGAGATGTTTCGTGATATTTTCACCTTGTTTCACGGCTGCCAATATCAAGCTAGCCGTTTGTTTGTTAGCCAACTTTATACGAACCTTATTTATATTTAGCTTATTTTTACTTTTGTGAGTCAAGGTGAACAAGTCAAAAAAATCTATTTCACTCCATTTCTTTTTTTGCCAGTGAAGGTGTATGGTCTGAGACACACGCATTAGGTCCCCATGCCCTGAACAGCGCTGCACTGGGAATGTGGCTGCTTGCTCGCGTTGGCTAGTTCTTACAGTGTGTGCGCTGCTGAACGGTGGCGTAGACTTTAAGTCGGAAATATGGTCCTACCATCATAGTCCCTTGCTTTTGATTGTTAAAGCGTTTGCACAGTTGTTCCGTTTCATGCATTTCCACAAATGCAGATTTTCAGATAACTTTGTGCGATACGCCGAAACATAGCATACTCTTGACAGTGACCGTGTGTGCGGAACCAGTGCATATTGAAAACCGTCATACCTATCAAAATTATTATATAACACCCTGAAAATAAAAATTAAATTCAGTATTTTCCAGCTGTGTTTGCATGTTATAACCCTTAACCTCGAGTGAAAATAGCATTAAGAAAATTCTGATTGATTAATAAAAATGGGCTTGGAAACATGATAGCCAATTTAGACAAACCATTATAAACTTGCCCAGGTACAACCAGTCCCCTTCCGGATCACATGCCAGGATAACTGGAGCCCACTTTACATAAATTGTAATGGTTTTGCTTACTTCAGAATAAAACCAGCTGTTCCTTACAGCAAAGATTGGTCAGTCTGTGTGTGTGTCACAACAGTCTTGCAAGCTATACACAAGGCCTGTATGGCTGCTGATGTCATTTGAGAACATGTTTTATTTTATGATGGAACCAAGATTTCACATTTTTGACTGAATTCCATGGCACTTTATGAAAACCAAAGACAGCACATTACCAAAAATACACCATATCTACTGTGAAGCATGATAGTAGCAGACATTGCTTGCTAGACAGTTGATGATGGGCAGGTAGTTCACCTTCCACTATGTCAAAAACCCTAAACACACTGCCAAAGGGGAAGAAACATGTCGACATGTATAGTACAGTTTTACAATTACAATTTTCTTGGCCGATTGCGATTACGATCGCCCAATTCTGATTTTGACAGATTGAGAGTTTCTTTCTGTCTAAAAATGATAAATGACCACATACAGAAATATTTTTGTTCAACCTTTGTTTAATGGAAACTTCATTGCTAAACAACGATAGCAGGAGATGCTGACATGTACCTGACTCTGTGGTCTTGCTAGCTTTAGCTTTAACTTCTTTGTTAATTTTGTCAAATTTCATATATTCAGTGGGGTGATGGTGTTTTCAATGTCTTATTAAATTTGTTGTTCGGAATATTTTCAGAGTTGTTCCTCCATGGCTTAATTTCACTTTGCATGTATTGCAAATTGACGAACTTGACACTCCCTGAAGACATGGCTGTGTCTGAAGTAGATCCCTACTCCCTCATTAGTATTGTGCTATATACAGTGGTGCTTGAAAGTTTGTGAACCCTTTAGAGTTTTCTATATTTCTGCGTACATGTGACCTAAAACATCATCAGATTTCCACACAAGTCCTAAAAGTAGATAAAGAGAACCCAGTTAAACAAATGAGACAAAAATATTATACATGGTCATTTATTTATTGAGGAAAGTGATCCAATATTACATATTAGTGAGTGGCAAAAGTATGTGAACCTCTAGGATTAGCAGTAAATTTGAAGGTGAAATTAGCCAGGTGTTTTCAATCAATGGGGTGACAATCAGCTGTGAGTGGGCACCCTGCTTTATTTAAAGAACAGGGATCTCTCAAAGTCTGCTCTTCACAACACATGTTTGTGTCATGGCACGAACAAAGGAGATTTCTGAGGACCTCAGAAAAAGTTGTTGATGCTCATCAGGCTGGAAAAGGTTACAAAACCATCTCTAAAAAGTTTGGACTCCACCAATTCACAGTCAGACAGATTGTGTACAAATAGAGGAAATTCAAGACCATTTTTACCCTTTCCATGAGTGGTCGACCAACAAAGATCACTCCAAGAGCAAGACGTGTAATAGTTGGCAAGATCACAAAGGACCCCAGGGTAACTTCTAAGCAACTGAAGGCCTCTCTCACATTGGCTAATGTTAATGTTCATGAGTCCACCATCAGAAGAACACCGAACAACAATGGTGTGCATGGCAGGGTTGCAAGGATAAAGCCACTGCTCTCCAAAAAGATTTGTTGCTCATCTGCAGTTTGCTAAAGATCACGTGGACAAGCCAGAAGGCTATTTGAAAAATGTTTTGTGGACGGATGAGACAAAAATAGAGCTTTTTAGTTTGAAAGAAAAGCATCATGTTTATAGAAAGGAAAACACTGCGTTCCAGCATAAGAACCTTATCCCATCTGTGAAACATGGTGGTGGTAGTATCATGGTTTGGACCTGTTTTGCTGCATCTGGGCCAGGACAGCTTGCCATCATTGATGGAATAATGTATTCTGAATTATATCAGAGAATTCTAAAGGAAAATGTCAGGACATCTGTCCATGAACTGAGTCTTAAGAGAAGATCAGCAGTCAGCAAGACAACGACCCGAAGCACACAAGTCGTTCTACCAAAGAAGGTTAAAAAAGAATAAACTTAATGTTTAAGCTGTTTAAGCTGTTCTGTATGGAGCAATGGGCTAAAATTCCTCCAAGTCGGTGTGCAGGACTGATCAACAGTTATAGGAAATGTTTAGTTGCAGTTATTGCTGCACCACTCACTAATATGTAATATTGGATCATTTTCCTCAAAGTATAATATTTTTGTCTCTTTTGTTTAACTGGGTTCTCTTTATCTACTTTTAGGACTTGTGTGAAAATCTGATGGTGTTTTAGGTCATAGTTATGCAGAAAGATAGAAAATTCTAAAGGGTTTACAATATTTCAAGCACCACTGTATAGAGAGACTATTTAGCTGACTAAGTAGCACTCAAAACTAGTGTTGCACAGTATACCAATACTAGAAAAGTATCGCAATACCTTGCCATTTTCAAATTGTAGGAATTTTCTTGGTACCAGTACTTTAAGGTTGGCTGTGTTTTAAAGAAGAGCTGCATTTATTTCTGTGAGTTGCATTGATATGTCATATGGGGCAGTATGTGCACACTGCACTCTGCTTCTTCTCCCAGTAGGTAAACTCAGTAAAACTGAGTTATGGCTGCTAATACAAGCTCTTTTGCCAACCGTCCAGGGCTTGTAGAGAAAGTACACGCAATAAGTGAATTATAGAATTATTTTAAGTCTATGAACACAACAAAACCAGTCTGCAAAAGGTGTTTTAAACCTACGCAGACCAAGTGAGACAACACTTCCAACTTGTACCAAGAGCTCACAGAGGATGGCTGACTTTTTTTAGATTCTGAGGACATACCCCCTCGTTCTGCCAAACCGTTAGAGGGGCATCAGTCCCTCTTTGTGATGCATATGATTTCAGCCTGCAGCTAATCCAGACACCCCCACCCACCCCTAACGACTCTCTCGACTCTGATTCAAGCATGACTTGTCTAGTACAGTTAAAGCTCTGTACACACATGAAATGTTTGCTGAATTAAAGTTTGTAAAAGTACTGTGCTGTTTAGCCTTGGGCCGATGAACGGTGTTATCAATTATCACTATAATGTTTTTACTGAGTCTGTACTTGAGCATTAAACAGAAACATGAGGAACTATAGCATAAAGATTGTGTTACAACACACAGTGCAGCACCCCCTGCTGAGAATGGCCTGCTTGCAGATTGGTCAGAGTGCTCAACATGCTAACCCCTGTCCACCATCAGAAATGCCTCCAATGGGCACATCGAACAAGGGTCCTGTTTTTTTCTGTGATGTACTTGGTTGGGTTTTTGTACTGTTTATTGGGGAGAATAGGTGGCATCAGGATGGCCTGAAGAGGAAGTGTGATGGTCTGGGTAATGTTCCACTGGAAAAACCTGGGTCTCTGCATTAATGTGGAAAATAATTTGACGCAAAGCACCTACATAAATGTCACTGCAGACCAGTTAGTTTTATTTTAAATGCCACAAAGGTTGTGTAGAGTGTGTATGCATGTAAACGTGTATATATAAATGTGGGGCAAAAAAGTATTTAGTTAGCCACTGATTGTGCAAGTTCTCCTGTTAGAAAGATGAGAGAGGTCTGTAATTTTCATCATGGGTACACTTGATTTCCTGGATTTTTATTTCTCATTTTGTCTCTCATAGTTGGTGTACCTATGAGGAAAATTACAGACCTCTCTCATCTTTCTAATTAGGAGAACTTGTACAATCAGTGACTCACTAAATACTTTTTTGCCCCACTGTATGTGTATGCATGCAATGGGTTCGGAAAGTCTTAAGACCCTTTCACTTTTTTCACATTTTATGTTGCAGCCTTGTGATAAAAATCATTCTGCACTCAATACCCCATAATGACAAAGTGAAAACAGAATTTTAAATTTTTGCAAATTTGTTGAGAAGGGAAAACTTAAATTGCATTGATGTAAGTATTCAGACCCTTTACTCAATACTTTGTTGAAACACCTTGTGGTTACAGCCTCCACTTTTCTTGGGTATGATGACACATCACATTCACAGAGTTGTCCTTAAGCCACTCCTCTGTTGTCTTGGCTGTGTGCTTGAAATCATTGTCTTGTTGAAAGGTGACCCTTTGGTGCAGCCTTAGGTCACGAGTGCTCAGTGTCAGGTTTAAATTAATAATATCTTTGTACTTTGCTCCTTTTAGCTTTCCCTCAACCCTGACAAGTCTCCTTGTCCCATCCACTAAAAAACACCCCTGCAGCATGATGCTCCCACCAGCATGCTTCACTGTAGATATGGTATTGGCAGGTGATGAGCAGTGCATGGTTTTCCCCAGACACTTGGAATTGATGCAGAAAAGTTAAATCTTGGTTTCACCAGACCAGAGAATCATGTTTCTCACAGTCTGGCCACTCAACCATAAAACCCAGACTGGTTTAATGCTGCAGTGATGGTTTACTTTCTTGAAGTTTCTTCCATCTGCACACAGGATCTCAACCAGAATGACCACTGGGTTCTTGGTCACCTCTATGAAGTCCATCTCTAGGAAGATTGCTGGTTGTTCCAATGTCTTCCATTTGGGAACTTTCAGTCCAGAATATTTCTTTGTAACCTTCTACAGATATGTGCCTCCACACAATCCTGTCTCTAAGATCTGCAGGCAGTTCTTTCCTCCTCAAGGCTTGGTTTTTGCTCTGTTATGCATTGTTAGCTCTGATACCTTGTATAGCAGGTGTGTGTCTTTTCAAAATAATGTCCAATCAACTGAATTGGATCAACTGGACACTAGTCTGTGATGTTTCTACACCTTGACATGATCAAGATAAATGGGAAGCCTCCAGAGTTAAATTTCAAGTGCCATAGCAAAGGATCTGAATACTTACAGATTGCTTAGTGTGAGTAAGAAGTGAAAACTTCTGAAGACCTTCTTGCCACCCTGCCATACAGGCTACATTTGTGTAAGATTGTTTTCCAGAGCACAGACTGACCAGTGTCGGCCATATGATCTTAAGTCTTTGAAAGCTGCCACTGACCTCTTGGTAGCTTTTCTGATCAGTATAGTCCTAGCTTGGTCATGTAGTTTGGAGATATGACCCAGTTTGGGCATGATGTTGGCGATTCCATACACTTTCCACTTATGATTAATGCTGTTGAACGCAAGTCCGAAGGATAGTTAGTCTCTGAAATCTTTTTGTATCTTTCTCCTGTCTTGTGCCTTTCCACAACTTTATTCCAAAGACCTTTTTAAAACACCTTTCTAACCATGGAGAATTCTCAAAGAGGTCACGCCTACAGAGACTACACGAGTTGCAAGACAGTCACACAGAAAGCATTCTAAAAAGACTGTAGATAGTATTTTCCTGTATCCCTGAAAGCCATGCTATGTGTGTGTTTTCTAAATCGGTGGATACAGTACCTTGAAACCAGGTGTACTGTGTGTTCATATCTGTAAATTCTTGTCCATTGGTAGTGGCATGTAGTCTTCAAGTGAATTGACATGTTGATGGATACAGTGGGGCACTCCCACAGTGTGATGTAAATTTCCATATGATAATATGTGATCATAGTTGGCTGAGCTACACATTAGGGAAGTGTTGGGGGCAGAAAGAGTCAAGTCAAGTCAGATTTATTTATATAGCGCTTTTTACAATGGAGCATTGTCTCAAAGCAACTTTACAAGTTTAGATTATCTCCTAATAACTACGTCCAATCTCAAATTGAGCAAGCCTAGGGCGACAGTGGCAAGGAAAAACTCCCTAGTTCTAGGAAGAAACCTTGGGAGGACCAAGACTCAAAAAGGGACCCAACCTCCTTGGGCGGCGTAGATGATAAATCTAAGAGCGAGACTACAGTCATGGAGTCTTAGTTCGAATAAAATGTGAAGTATGCACATCGACATTAAGTGGCCCAGGTATGGATGATAAATCTAAGAGCGAGACTACAGTCATGGAGTCAAAGAAAGGGTTTATCATAAGTACAAATGGCAAAACAATTTTGGAGAATGATGCTTTTGCTTATTAAGACTTTAAAATGATATTATTCTCATTTCAGCCTCTAGCATGTTCCTTACATTTTTTTTTTTTTACAGTTTATTAATTTTTGATTGTTTTTTTTTTCGTTTCCTTTATTTTAGCTGGGTACATTTGGTTAGGCAAACTACTTCTCTCATATTTATCAGTTTAATTTAGCAATTTCTTATATATTTATTAGTTTCAGGCAACCTAAGGATATCTCAAATGGCTATCAAAAGAAAATACTTTAAGTATTTATTACACTATGTTTTATGCGCTTACTTGTGCATTAACATTTCTAACTGATTATGTAAAAATGTAAATAATACCTTGTTATACTGTTAATATTTGAAATTGTACTGGTCATACAGGAATTATGATGTAATGTGAAGTTAAAAACTTGATTAAAAAATTTGGAAAATTTTTTTTTAAAAGAAATAAATATACAGGAGGTCCTCGGGTTACGTCAGTCCCGAGTTACGATGTTTCGTGGTTAGGACACATCTCCCATTTACTGTATAAAGCCTTGTTTCGACTTAAATGGTTTTGCGTCGTAAACGTCGTGACGCGAACTTCGTGTTTGGTGTGCGCGGCGGAAGAATACACGGTTACGCGGCACGTTTTTTGATAATTACTGCGTTAGGATAGGTGTTAGGATAGGATAAGTGCTTACAGTATGTACATGTGTTCCGACTTGCACCGAAAATCGGTTTACGACGCGATGTAGGAATGGATCAGCGTCGTAAGTCGAGGACCCCCAGTATATAAGTATGTGTGTCTATACATAAATAAATATATAATATAAAATATATATATATATATATATATATATATATATATATATATATATATATATATATATATATATATATATATTATATATATAAATTTTTTTATTTTATTTTTTTATTTATTTTTTTTTATGTCTTTGAACATAAAATGAAACTTGTACAGACCAAAAACCTATCATGTAAAATATAGCAGGAAAAAAAACCTAGAGGAAATAAGAAATACCCATATCCAGGGCCCACCACAGAATGCTGCGGGCGGGACTTCAAAGGAAAACAATAAAACGTGACCAGCACGTATACAAACTGTTCGTAGAACCCATCAAACTAAACTTGATCTTTGTGAAGTGCAAAAAGAAAACAAAATATCTTGGCCAAAGGGAATGAGATGGAGGAAAGCAAGAAGTCCAATCAATGAGAATTCGTCTCACTATCAACAGAGCAAATGGTATGGCATTTAGATTGCGAGAGCACCACTGGGTAATGTCAGTTGGGACACCAAATAGGCATTGCGGACTCCACACAGCAAAAAACCAGGTCGCTAATCATATCGTGTCATGCCTGAAGTGTGAAGCAAAAGGATATTCAAAGAAGTCAACATGAGTAGTCACCATAGGAGAACAAACAAGGCAATAACAACCTCGTATATGATAAATAGTAAAAAAATAAATAAAATAACAATAGTAATAATGATCTCACTCACTCACCTCTCCCTCCTACTCTGTAGTGACGTCGCATTGCCTAATGCACTTAAGTTAAGGGCATGCAGCCATGTTTATTTTTTATTTTTTATTTTTTTATAAATGTCTGCAGAGACCCTGACCTATATGAGTGTAGCTTCTCTAACCTAATGTTGCTTAAGATCTCTCGGAGCCACCAGGTATGGAAAGGGACATTTCTACCTCAAAAGAATTGTGCGTAAAGGCAACCACGTGTTGTTTTGTCGCAGGAATGTGAGGGTCGAGGGGGACCCCAAATAAGGCTGTAACAGCATCCGGATCGAAGGTTATTGTTGGTACTTGGCTAAGTGTCATGACACCCGACCAAAAGCCTGACAGTTTGGGACAGGCCGAGAACATATGTAAATTTTCTGTCGGTGAGTGGCCACATCTGGCACATGCATTGGTCCTATCCAGAAACAAGCTAGCCAACTGGGCATTAGTGTGAAGTTTATTCAGCACTCTGAGATTGCAATAACCAGTGTCTAGTGCAAATGGATGACAAGTTGACCCTGTTTAAAATGAGCCCACTACTTGTCAGAAATGGGGATTGCAAGGTCAGAGAGTTTAAAGAGAGTTTAAGGGCATTCGTAGAGCCACCATCTGAAAAACTGATTATAGTGTGTATGTATGTATGTGTGTGTATGTGTGTGTATGTGTGTGTATGTGTGTGTATTGTGTATGTGTGTGTGTGTGTGTGTTGTGTGTGTGTGTGTTGTGTATATATAATATATATAATATATATATATATATATATATATATATATATATTATATATATATATATAATATATATATATATATATATATATATTAATTAGTGTGGTTGTGTGTTGTGTGTATATTATATATATCTATATATAATATATATATATGATCTATATATCTATATATATATATCTATCTCTCTATCTCTAGATCTATATATATCTCTATGTTTCTTTTTTTATCTCATATATCTTCTCTATATCCTATCTATATATATATATATATATATATATATATATATATATATATATATTACACACACACAGTAGACATTGGCTTCCTTTGAGCTGGGTTACAAGCAAGAATGTGGTCCAGTTTGGATTCGGGTGAGCTTTTGGGGAAATGAGGGAAAGTGATGCACACACTGTCTAATCTGGAAGAAGCTAAAAAGGTAGCTCCAACTTCTCCATCGATGTTGGAAAGGACATAAATACTCCATCGGCAATGGGAGTATAGATTGTACCACTGTGAAGACCAAAGTGCTTCCTGAATTGGAGCCAAATCTTATTAGAGTCTCGGACAACGGGATTGGCGGGGAGCCCATTGAGAGGGAAGTTGGGAGCAAATTAAATTGAGTGCTGTGATGAACCTTCATTGGAGGAAGTACTCTTGGTTCAGTAGAGAAGTTTTTGAATATTGCAGGCCCAATAATAATGACAAATTTGGTAAGGCTAGTCCCCCTTCCGGAGTTGAAGGGATGCCCTTTTCAGACTCTCAGGTAAATTTCATCAGGTAAAGGGGGACAATATTTTATCAAGTTTGATGAAAAAGGCTTTATTGATCAAAATGGGAATGTGTTGGAACAGGTATAGACATTTAGGCAATAGACTAATTTTAATCAGATTGATACATCCAATAAGAGATGGGGGAAGAGGCCCATCTTTCCAGGTCTGCAATCATTCCAAGCAAGGGCATGAAATTTTCTACAAGTAAGTCACCTAAATGAATGGGTAAAGGTAATGCCCAGGTATTGAATTGGATCGTGTGATTACCTCAAATCCCTGATGCTGATGTAGTCAGATGGCCAAAGGCTCTATGGCCAGATTAAACAGACAGAGGGCAACCTTGTCATGTTCCATGCCGAAGAGGGAAGGAGGGTGAGGGTTAGAACTGATTACCTTGCAGCCGAATACAAAAGACTGATCCAGGAAATGAACCTAGGGCAGAATCCGAATTTATCCAAGATCAAGAACAAATGCTTCCATTCCACCCTGTCGAGAGACACAACATCCTTGGGGGAATCAGATGTTTGGAATTAAAGAATATTAAATAGCCATCTTGTGTTGAAAAATGAGTGCCTCCTTTGCATAAAGCCAGTCTGGTCCTGGGCAATTAAGTCCGGTAGAACCTGCTGGAGGAGATGAGCAATGACCGTGGCCAAGATCTTGAACTCCACATTAAGCAGTGATATCGGCCTATAACTACTACAGAGGGTGGGGTCTTTTTGAGCTGGAGTGAGATGGTGGCATTGGACATGGACGTAAGCAGCAAGCCAGTGAGGAAAGATTTGTTATACACACTGGCCAAACTGGAGCGAGTAAAGAGAATTCTTTGTAGAATTCTGTCATGAATCCATCCAAGTCAAGTCAAGTCAGATCTATTTATATAGCGCTTTTTACAGTGGAGCATTGTCTCAAAGCAACTTTACAAGTTTAGATTATCTCCTAATAACTACGTCCATTCCCAAATTGAGCAAGCCTAGGGCGACAGTGGCAAGGAAAAACTCCCTGAGTGTTATAGGAAGAAACCTTGGGAGGACCAAGACTCAAAGAGGGACCCAACCTCCTTGGGCGGCGTAGATGATAAATCTAAGAGCGAAACTAAAGTCATGGAGTCAAAGTTCGAATAAAACGTGAAGTATGCACATCTGCATTAAGTGGCCCGGGTATGATGGGGCTGGAGCTGATGACGGAAGCAGCTTGAGTGGAGCTGCAGTGGATGAACATCATGTGTGTGACTGGAACTGGTACCGGAACATAGCTCGAAGAAAAAACAGAAAATGCAATTAGTTATTGATTAAGAGCACAGTGTCTATTAACAATCACTGATGCCATGTCAATCACTGATGCCATGTGTAGCATGAGACCCTGGCAGCATTAGCTATAGCAGCATAGCTAGAAAGAGGAGAACTGGTAGGAAACACAGCCAAGAG
Source organism: Ancistrus triradiatus (assembly GCA_025084515.1). NCBI lineage: Eukaryota > Metazoa > Chordata > Actinopteri > Siluriformes > Loricariidae > Ancistrus > Ancistrus triradiatus. Next base: position 43,013 of record JAJAGP010004122.1, on the reverse strand, counting down.
GGATCACATGAGACATTGGCAACCCCACGGGAGGCAGAAGACAGCAACCCAACGTCTCTGATCACCATAAGACTCTTTGACTATGAACCCCCAGCTCTGCCCTTATTCTAAGGCAAGGATGCACGAGTCAAGATCACGAGGACTAAGCCCAGTTCAGCCAGACCGCCCACTCGACACTCCCGGCTAGTGGACAAGGCAGGCAGGTAGGGCTGCCACAAACGATTATTTTTATAGTCGACTAATCACCGATTATTATTTTCGATTAGTCGACTAATCGGATCATACGCTAATTGAATATAAAACATACACCTAAACATTAGCTAACTAAAAATAAAGACAATTAAGATAATAGTTCATTAACCTTTAATGAAATATGCAGCTTGTTGCAACAAACAATTATTTAACTGTGTAGCGTAAAGTGTAAACAACGGAGTGAAATAAGGATAAGGCACTGGCTTAACAACACAAAAATAAATACCCTTTTTTTTTTTTTTTTTTTTTTTAGGGTTTTCTTTCCTTCATTTGTCTCGGCGTCAAAAACATAGCTGCATTTAAAAATCAAATGAGGGTAGGTACCTGCAATTAAGGAAATTATTCACAAAAATAAAGTTTTGGTCTCACTGACTCAAATATAACAAAATTTGTTACTTTGTAACAAAGCCGTACATTGAAGGACGTACTTTTTTTAGCACTGAAAACGTAACGTTAGAAAACATTAGCGTTCCTATTCAAACGCATCACTGTTATAACGTTACAGAAAATACATGAAATATGTGTGCTAAAGCTAATGAATCAAATCGTCATCGCTCATGTTAACGTTTACAGCTATCAATATGAGTAAGTAGCAAGTTAACTCTCTGTTTACGCTAATTGTAGCAGCTAACTAGCCATTTTGCGTACCGAGATGACGGCCCCTCTTCATCATTGTCATAATCAGCCACAACATGCTTCCTTTTCAGGTGCCCGTGCATCGCAGTTGCGCTGCCGTGGAAGGCAAGTTCTGCCTTGCAGATATTGCATTGCACACTTTTCTCTTTCGTTTTCATAAAATGATCCCACAGTTTTGAGCTCCGTGATACCATGATACCAGAGCCCGTCTGGTATAACTTCGTGTGACATCACGGTCTACCCCGTCTACAACTACTGCGCATGTGTGTCAAAAAAAGAAAGGCAGATGTGGCAGTGGACGGTGCCTCGGCAGTTTGGAGAGAAAAACAAAGTAAAAAAATAAATAAAAAAACGACGCATCAACTATTAAATTAGTCGTCGACGATTTTAATAGTCGACATAATCGTGACTAGTCGACTAATCGTGGCAGCCCTACAGGCAGGCCAGACATGACTCCAGACTCTGGCCCCAGTGACCCAATCCAGATTTACCAGATTGTACAGACATTTCATAGCATCCTGTACCTCAGAAATGGAAATGGGGGAGCCCATCTCCCCTTGCTGAGTAGGAAAAATCTGTGGAAATAGTAGTGTATCAAAAATGGTGAGATCTGGCTAGGTCCAAGTGAGTGATTCGGAGGCGTAAAGTTTGGTGTAATATTCTACAAAAGTCTGGTTAATCAGAGTGGGGTCGGAAACCATGTTGCCAGAGAGAGATTTAATTTAAGAATCAGCCAAGAGGCGCTATTAGATGTGGCCTGGTGAGCAAGAAGTTTCCCCGGCTTATCATGTTGCTCGTAAAAACGTAAGTTGGATTGTACGTTTTTAGTAACTCTGTTGTATTTCATTTTTATGTCTTCGTTTTTAAGAAGCTCGTATTGCGAGTGGAGCTGGAGGTGTGTTTTGTAAAGTGAGGGAGAGGCACTCGCAGCATAGGCTGTATCTACTTAATTCTTCTGTGATCTCTGACAATCTAAGCGCCTCTGTCCTCCTGGAATAAGAGTTGACGCGTGAAATCAGCTAATTATCTAACAGCAAAAATCAGTCTTTGAGTAGGTGTGATGAACGCCTGAGAAAAAGTTCTGTCTAGAGGGTGCTTGACTCTAAAGGGATCAGAGAGGCCGAGTTGGGATCTGTATTGTAGTACTGTATTTGCAGATAGATATGTGGCATAGATATGTGTTTGGGGGAGAATCTATCCATATATGATGCATCTTGTACCAAATTGAAACTGCCCCCAATGATGCAGTGAGTGTCTAAATTGGGGTTATTCAGAAAAAGTGGCCAGGCATGACATCAGAGACAGTCAGAAAACGACCATTTGGGTCCAAGATGATAACTGTCCGTTGGTTGATGTTCCAGGAGATCAAATGCAGACCAAGGGATCTAGCAGTCATGGTGTAGTTTCGCAGGTAGTGGCAGTTTTAACGGGGCTGTCTCTCATCCAGTATGTGTCAGAGAGAACAGAGCAAAAAGGGGGGAAAAAAAACGAAAGACAGAAAAAAAGAAACCCCTTGTGCAAATGTGTGAAAACTAAACCCACCCTCTTCTAGTCCAGTCCGGTTCCGGTTGAGAGTATGTCGAGCATGTTTGTAAACATTGCCGCTTCTCACTGGACTCCTGTTACGTTTTACTGTTACTGTTACTTTTTTCTGCTTTTTCTTTTCCACCTTTTCCTACCTGTGATTCACCAGCCGTGACCTTAAATGGGATTCATCACTTTTTGTGACTGTGCTGTATTTGCTTGGTGCTGCACTCCCGGTAGCGTTGCGTATAGAGCTCTAGCTGGCTTGGCTGGCGGGTTTATTGTTTCACGTTTGTCTATGAGCCCTTTTCATACTACCCGGCCCAAGCGACTGGGAGGTGAGTAAATTTCTTTTGCTCATTTCATTTAGATTTACAGCATTTAGCAGACGCCCTTATCCTGAGTGACAGAGTTGATACAGTCTTACAATCCAAGCAATTGTGGCTTAAGGGCCTTGCTCAAGGACTCAAGTGGCAGCTTGACAGAGGTGGGATTTGAATCCTGGACCTTTTGGTCCATAGTCCAGTACCTTAACCGCTAGGCTACCACAGTCCCATTTCGCTGTTTGCTGTCAGTTTTCTTTGGCTACTGACATCGATGTCTGATTGTCTGGCTGGTGCTTGGTTGTGTGTTGGCTAACATGGCTTCGTATCGCGATTGCTACAGCTACGCTTCGCTAGTTATCATTATCCACTCTTGACGGTGGCTACAGCACCACTATTGATGGTTTTGCTGAGTGGCTTGCAGTCATGATGCACGTCATAATGCTACTGTTTTTCCTTTACTTTTTCGAACTACATACTGCCGTAGTAGCAACTACTGGTGCAGCTGACCACCATCCCAGTCCTCAACTTGTTTACTCCTTTGACAGTCTCTGTGGTCTGCTTTCCTCACATCATCTGGATCCTTCAGTATACCGCCTGTGTTGCTCTGTTGGGATTGCAAGAAGACCCCATTATATCCATCGTGGTCGAAGGCATCTCCCTTTTGCTGCCCCAGGGCTAGATCTCCTGAGGTTTGGATCACAGCTCTGGGATCCAGAAAACGGCCATATAGAACACCTCGCCGAGTGGACTAAAGCATTCTGCAGGTGGTGCCTCGATCCAGTACTTCGTTATAGACTTTCCCATTTTCCTCTGTTCCCTGAATGTTGGCCTGTTCAACTGTCATTCACTCGCCGATAAAGCTACATTTCTCCAGGACTTCATTGGACAACACCACCTTGATGTATGTTTTTTGAAGGAGACTTGGCAAGTGCCAGGTGAATTATTATTATTATTATTATTATTATTATTATTATTATTATTATTTTTCCATTTGAATGGTGCTACCCCCCATGGATTTAAATACTATACTGTCCCCCGATGTTCGTGTTGAATGGTGCTACCCCCCATGGATTTAAATACTATACTGTCCCCCGATGTTCGTGTCGGGGGTGGGGGTCAAACTGTTCTACTTAACTCTGCCGTTAGTTTGACTCTATGCAATGTTCATGAATGTTCATGAGGTCTCGTCCTTTAAACTTCTGGCTTTGGAGGTTGTTGGCTCATGTCCAATCTCCATTCTACTGATCGATCGTCCTCCCAAGTGCTCCATTTCTGATTTTCTTTCAGAACTTGGTGAGGTACTCAGTTGCGCTAGTTCCTCTTCCTCCTCCATAATTATGCTTGGGGATCTCAACATCCATCTCGAGTCTGGAGCCTCCACGACGTTAGACTTTCTGTCCCTCCTAAAAAGTTTTGATTTATCTCAACATATTAACTTTCCAACTCACAAGCATGGTCAACTTCTTGATGTAATTTGTTCCACCTCAGGGTATGTTAGTAACGTCTCAGGTCATTGTATTGCACTATTTGATCACTTATTCATTTCATGCTGTCTCTCTCTTCCTATTCCTAAGCCCCGGTCTAAGAACTTGTCAAATCTAAATCTAGTCAAAAGCCTGCGCAAATAGGTATGTCTTTAGCCTAGACTTAAAACTTTGGAGAGTGTCTGAGTCTCGAACGAAAGTGGGAAGTTTATTCCATAGTTGGGGGCCATGTATGAGAAAGCCTTTCCCCCTGCTGTGACTGTTTTAAATCTAGGAACTAAAAGAAGTCCTGTACCCTGCGAACGAAGTAGACTAGTTGGATTGTAAAACTCGAAGAGTTCACTCAGATAATGTGGGGCCAGGCCATGTAGAGTTTTATAAGTTATAAGAAGTATTTTGTAATCAATGCGGAATTTGACTGGTAACCAGTGCAGTGATGATAGAACAGTGATATGAGTGATATGATCAAATTTTCTAGTTCGAGTTAGCACTCGGGCAGCTGCATTCTGAACTAACTGAAGCTTATTTATAGATTTTACTAGAGCATCCAGTAAGTAAGGTGTTACAGTAATCCAACCTTGAGGTTATAAACGCATGAACAAAGTTTCTCTGACATCATTAAAAGAGAGGATATTTCTAAGTTTTAACAATATTACATAATTGAAAAAAAGCAATTCTGTCAAGATTGGCTTTTTTAATCAGTGGTTTGATAACGGCAGACTTAAAGGATTTGGGCACATTACCAAAGGTAAGGGATGAATTTAAAATAACTAAGACTGGCTCTGTAATACTACAGTCCATGGCCAAAGTTTTGAGAAATGACACAAACATCAATGTCCCACAAAGTCTACTGCTTCAGTTTTTTTAATAATGGGCAATTTTGCATATACTCCAGAATGTTATAAAGAGTGATCAGCTTAACAGCAATTAATTGCAAAGTCAATATTTGCCTAGAAAATGACACTTTAATCCCCCAAACACATTTCAACTTCATTGCAGCCCTGCCTTAAAAAGGATAGCTAACATCGTTTCAGTGATTGCTCCATTAACACAGGTGTGGGTGTTGATGAGGACAGGGCTAGAGAAAACAACTGTCATGATTTAAGTAAGAATGACACCACTGGAACACTTTAAAAGGAGGCTGGTGCTTGGCATCATTGTTTCTCTTCTGTTAACCATGGTTTATCACTCTAAAGAAACACGTGCAGTCATCATTGCACTGCACAAAAATGGCCTAAACAGGGAAGAGGTCTCACAGCTAGAAAGATTGCACCTCAGTCAACAATCTATCGCATCATCAAGAGAACTTCAAGGAGAGAAGGTTCCATTGTTGCCAAAAAGGCTCCAGGGCGCCCAAGAAGACCAGCAAGCGCCAGGACCGTCTCTTAAAAGGTTTCAGCTGCGGGATCGGGCTACCAGCAGTGCAGCAGAGCTTGCTCAGGAATGGCAGCAGGCAGGTGTGAGTGCATCTGCACGCACTGTGAGGCGGAGACTCTTGGAGCAAGGCCTGGTCTCAAGGAGGGCAGCAAAGAAGCCACTTCTCTCCAGAAAAAACATCAGGGACATACTGATATTCTGCAAAAGGTACAGGGAGTGGACTGCTGAGGACTGGGGTAAAGTCATTTTCTCTGATGAATCCCCTTTCCGATTGTTTGGGACAACTGGAAGACAGCTTGTTCGGAGAAGACGAGGTGAGCGCTACCACCAGTCTTGTCTCATGCCAACTGTAAAGCATCCTGAAACCATTCATGTGTGGGGTTGCTTCACAGCCAAGGGAATCGGCTCTCTCACAGTCTTGCCTAAAAACACAGCCATGAATAAAGAATGGTACCAGAATGTCCTCCGAGAGCAACTTCTCCCAACCGTCCAAGAGCAGTTTGATGATCAACAATGCCTTTTCCAGCATGATGGAGCACCATGCCATAAAGCAAAGGTGATAACTAAATGGCTCAGGGAACAAAACATAGAGATTTTGGGTCCATGGCCTGGAAACTCCCTAGATCTTAATCCCATTGAGAACTTGTGGTCAATCATCAAGAGACGGGTGGACAAACAAAAACCTACAAATTCTGACAAAATGCAAGCATTGATTGTGCAAGAATGGACTGGTATCAGTCAGGATTTGGTCCAGAAGTTGATTGAGAGCATGCCAGGGAGAATTGCAGAGGTCCTGAAGAAGAAGGGTCAACACTGCAAAATTGACTTGCTGCATTAACTCATTCTAACTGTCAAAGAAAGCTTTTGTTACTCATAATATGATTGCAATTATATTTCTGTGATGTGAAATGAAAAAACATCTGACAAACACACATCTTTAAAACCAGAGGCAGCAGAATCGTGTGAAAATATTAATATTTGTGTCATTCTCAAAACTTCTGGCCATGACTGTAGGGGTACTTGTTTGAGTAAACGTGTAGGAACTGGATCTAATAAACATGTTGATGATAGTTCAGTATTAGTATTGGGGTAAAAGATTTTAATCTTGATTTACAGCTCATTAAAACAGATGTCTTCACTATGCTGCATCTGGAAGGTGGCTGAATAGTTTGGTGTTGTTGATGAGCATTGAGTTTTATGCCTAATGTTTTCTATCTTATCATTAAAGAAAGTCATGAAATCATTTACTGTTTAAAATTACACAGAATGGGAGAATCACTTTCTGTAGGGTTTTTTGTTTAATTTGGAGACTGTATTAAAGAGAAATCTTGGATTATTCTTATTTTCTCTATGATTGAGAAGTATGCAGTCCTTAGCTTTAGTAAGGGCATGTCTTATATACTCTGCCATGCAATCCCTCCAAGCAATCTTAAAACCTCCTCCAATTTTTCAAAAAAAAACTATTTTCCACTAGATGCCGTGTTTCTTGGCTTTAAGGTACGGTGTGGTCATTATACCATGGTGCTAGCCTTTTTTCCCTAATACGTTTGACCCTACAGCAGCGGAGCAGTTGTGTCCAGGGTTGAGCGAAGCACACATTCTAAATTTTTCAGTTTTACACACTCAAGATGATTGATCTCCGTAGGTGTATTAAATTTCAAGTCTGTTAGGTTTTTAATATAACGCAGCTGGAGTATGCAGATGTTGTTGGTTGCGCTTGGTTGTGATAACGATTGAGAAGAAATTTTATTTATTAGATATAGCTCAAATACTAAAAGATAGATAGTGATCTGAAATCGAATCACTTTGCTTTTGCAGGGAAAACATCAAGGTTATCTATATTGATACCAAATGTTAATATTAGATCTAAAGTATGATTACAGCGGTGGGTTGGTCCCATCACATTCTGAGTGATACCCATGGATTCTAAGATGGACTCGAAAGCAATTCTAAGTGGATCCTGCTCATTGTCAAAGTGAATATTGAAATCACCTACAATTAAAGCCTTATCTGTTGACAGTAGTAAGCAGGAAAGAAAGTCAGCAAATTCCTGAAGAAATTCTGAATAGGGACCAGGAGGGCGGTAAATAGTGATAAGCTGAAAAGAGTGTGGTTTTGACTTCCATAAGGATGGATCAGTCACATTTAAGAATCAGGGATTTAGCTGTAACACCTAACTCTTTGTAAAAAATTGTGGCTACGTGAGACAGAGCGTGTAAGCGTTTATCAGTGATTATTTCATTTACAATCAGCGCTTTGTTTGTAAGTGATCTAATGTTAAGTAATCTTAGCTTTAGTCTAATGTTGTTATTTCTCTGGGGGCTATCTGTGTTTATACTAATGAGGTTAGTAAAACAGACTTTTTGAGAGCGTTTACATTTAGGACAGATGCGGGTAACAGACACAGACACAGTTTCAATAATGTGGGTTCTGGGTGACCGTGCATGGCTACCAGCAGACAGTTAGTTAAGCCGGTCTGTCTGCTGCCTGATCCCTGCTCTGGATAGTCAGCCCCTAACCAATCGGGCTATAAGACTATGGGCAATGTTGCAGGAGATGAGATCAGCACCCTCCCGAGTGTGATGGACACCGTCCCATCCTAAAAGGCCAGGCTTACCCTAAAAGGCTGTCCAGTTGTCTATATAGCCCACGTTGTTTTCAGAGCACCACTTGGACAGCCAGCAGTTCAGCAACCATAACCTGCTGTAGGCTTGGTCACCTCGCCGCATTGGGATGGGGCCAGAGCACACTACAGTTTATATTCTGTGGATATAAACAATATATGGATGACCAGGGTCAGAGGAAGATGTCAAGAATTGTTCTGAAGAACAGGCACTGCACAGTCAAGCAAATGGCAGCCGAATACAATGCTAGTGCTCTAAGGTGTTCTAACACACAACTCGTCATTCCTTAGCGTAGATGGGCTATAACAGCAGACAACAAGTTCGAGTGATATTGCTGTCTAGGGAAAACAGAAAGACAAGAAAAGGGGAAAAAGAGCAGAAAAATTGGATCACTGAGCAGTAAGAAAAACAATAGCTGGTCAGATTTCTTTTTTTTATAACCATTTTCTTTATTCAAAATTTTACTCCGTGTTACAAATTGCATGTGGGCCTAAGCACAATAACAGACGGTAGGTGTACAGCACAAAAACGAGGAAAAAGATAAAAAAAAAAAAAAAAAGAAAAAAAAAAAAAAAATCAAATAAACACACATGCAGGTATTCAATATAAAAAATACAATGTACAAGGCACTAGCTTTCCCAGATCCCTCCCCATAAGAGAATATGAGTTATGAAATATAAATTAAACATATGGTGACATTTGAAAAATAATTATATTAAATGGTACAAAAGAGGTACATACACACTCGCACACCCCCGTACAAACTCACATACATACACGCACAAACAAAAGAGTGGCATCTTTCACAAAAAGGAAAAAAAAGGAAATTGAGAGAAAAATAAATAACATAAAATGTTAAAAAAGGAGACACAAATAAATCGATAAGCAAATAAGTAAACAAAAGTAGTAGACTCCTTTGTTCACCTCTCCCCCCTACTCCGGAGTAACGCCGCACTCCTCAATGTACTTAAGGACATGTAGCCATATTTTGTTAATTGTCTGAAGTAACCCTGACCTATATGAACGTATCTTCTCTAGTTTAATAATGCTTAAGATCTCCCGACGCCACCAGTTATGGGTAGGGGGAGAGAGACACTTCCACCTCAAGAGAATCGCATGCATAGCCAGCAAAGTACAAAAGGCCACCACACGTTGCTCTGATGCAGGCATATGAGAGTTGAGGGGGACTCCAAATAAGGCTACAATAGGATCTGGATGTAGGGCGATCCCTAGTGCAGCACCTTGAATTGCAATAACCAGTGCCTGGCACAAATAGAAGAGCCCACCGTTTGTCAGAAATGGACATTGCAAGGTCTTGCTCCCAGGAGAGTTTAAGGGCATTCACAGAGCCACCATCGGAGAGACAAATAATAGTATAGATAGTCGAAATGAGCTTCCTTTGAGTTGGGTCACAGGCAAAAATACGGTCCAACATAGACTCAGGTGGACGACCCGGGAAATGAGGAAAAAGATGACGTACATAGTGTCTAATATGGAATAAACGAAATAGGTGGATACTGGGTAACTCACTTCTCCGTCAGTGTTGGAAAGGACATAAAAACTCCATCAGCATAGAGGTCTTTAATGGTCTTGATGAGCTTCTCTGACCATATTTGAAAGGCTGCGCCTATGCATGCTGGCAGGAATTGGTGGTTATGTACAATGGGACTGAAAGTCGTACCACTGTGAAGACCAAAGTGCCTTCTAAATTGGAGCCAAATCCTGATTGAGTCCCAAACAATGGGATTTCTGAAGAGCCCTTTAAGATGGATGGGTTGTTGGGAACAAATTAAAGAATGAGGAGAGTGTTGTGATGATGCCAACTCAGGCTGTATCCACGCTGGGCTTTCGGTGGACGAAGCACCCTTAGTCCAGTTGAGAAAGCTTCTGAATGTTGCAGGCCCAGTAGTAGTTACGGAAATTCGGTAAAGCCAGCCCCCCTTCCATCTTCCAACACTGAAGAGATGCTCTTTTCAAACGAGCAGGTTTGTTACCCCAAATAAAGGAAGTCAGCATTTTATCAACCTTAAGAAGAAAGGAATTATTGATCAAAATATGCAGCATGACTCAGTGGCCGTTTCTCAATATGCGTACTTCTCTGTACTTGTGTACTTGTGAAACGTCATCAGTCGCAGCCCAAGTCCTGTTCCATTTCTAAGTTCGCATCTAACCAAGTACACTCCAAATCCCCAGATGTGGTCTTGATCTGCCCATATTACCGAGGATGCATCAGAGCAGACTTGTGCGGACTTGAACAGCGAAATATCCCAAAATGCAATTGCCCAGCTCGGTAAGTGCCAGATGAGAGAACTCTGAACTGGATGTATATTCCTAAAGTAATACTGTTATTGTGTCACAGAATGAAGTTATAAGAGTTTTTTTAGGCGAGAATGTAGTTGTTTAAAATTCAACTATGCGGTCAGTTTATCAAGATAAAGCTTACATAAAAAAATGCTCAGACGATTTCGGAGATGTGACGTAAAGTTATTAACGTATTTATTATGCATTATGTGTGTTATTTGTTTAGCCTGTATACTAAATATGAATTGTGTGATATAATTTGAAGTTCAGAATTAAATTCCCTTCTAAAATCAGACTTGTTTGGTGCTTGATTATGTTTGGGAAGGTTTTTATTTGTGCTTAAATGCGATCGGTCCATTGTTACATGTAGATTAAACTATTCAAAGGAAAGTAAAAGATCGGAGCTCTTCTTCCACCACTGACAGGCTTTATACAAGATGTTTTAAGTTTTTATCTAGGTGTGAAAAGTAAACCGTGTTGTCTCCGTAGCCAAGTACGCTGTTGTTCCAATTGTAGAATAACCTAACTGTGTCCTCCCGTTCTCAGGAGAATGTACTCGCAAGTCCAACTTCTTAGTCCAGACTTAGGAAGTATGCAAGTCTGAACTTTGCGTACTTGGTATTGAGAAACGGCCAATGAACCCTTCCTGTCAGTTGTCAACAGTTCAGGCTGGTGGAGTAATGGTGTGGGGAATGTTTTTTTGGCATACCCTGGGTACTCTAACTGTGGATAGATGTTTGGACAGTAGGATTTACATAAGCACTGTGGTTGACCAAGTTCATCCCTTAATGACACCTGTTTACCCTATGGTAGAAAGACACTTCCATCAGGACACAGGGATTGTATTATCATGGATTAGTTCCAGGAACATGACAGCAAGTTTTTCTTTGCTTTTCTGGCCTTTACAGTCCCCAGACCTTAATCCTACCAAGCATTTCTGGAACAAGGTAGAACGGGCTGTTCAGAGCATGTCAGCACGTCCATCTAATTTGCACCCTGCTAACTCTGAGAAGCTGTGATGTTTGCATTGGTAATTGTTCCTGCGGAATGATTGCATCTCTTAAAGGAAATTATGACACGATGAATTGCTGCAGTTTTGAAGGCCAAAGTAGGTCCAACATGCAAAGTGGATGGGTGTCTCTAATACTGTAATGCTGTAAATGTACGTTCGCACTCCTTGTATCCAACTTCCAGCTATAACGTATGAGCTACCCAAATGGTTAGGTACTAGGGGTATAACGATGCAATGTTTACAATTCGATTCAATGATACAGAGTTCACGATTTTTTTTATTTATTTTTTTCCCTCTACGATTATTAATTTTACATTTGATAAAAGATAACCCCAAATCAGAAAAAGTTGGGACAGTATGAGACAAAAAAAAAAAAAATAACACAGTGTTCCTTGCATGACTTGTATCATTGCAAACTGTATGAACCCAGGATATTTAATGTTTTATCTGATCAGCTTCTTTTTGTTAGTAATCATCCATTCCTACATTTCAAGCCTGCAAGACATTTAAAAAAAAAAGTTTGGACGGCGGCAATTTATGGCAAGTAATGAGGTAAAAAACTAAATTTATGATGTTGTAGTCAAACAGGTTTGGACTCTTTTGGACTTGTTGCTAGTAATAGTCTGGATGGTCCTTGTTGTATTTGGTCTGTAGCACTACAAAGCCTACTTTTTTATTTTATTTTATTTTTTTTCCAAAAAGATCTGGAATACTGATTCATCTCTCAACAATACACTTTTCAAATGTGTGATGCGCATAACAAATGCTGCCATTCCCAGAGATTCCTGCTTCTGGACATTAACAAAAGGCTTCTTTTTTGCACAGTAAAATTTTACGTGGCATTTGTAAATGTAACTATCTCTTGTAGTGCTTGAAAAAGGTTTATAAAGTAATCCCTTGCCCATATGGTTCTGTCAGCTATTGATTAATGACAGTTGTTAATGCAGTGCTGTCTGAGGGGTCCGAGATCACGCCTCTTCAGTTTCATCTTGCGCCTTTGCGCCTTCAATTTCCTCCAGATTACTTGAACTGTTTAATGATATTATGCACTGTAGAGGGAGGAATATGGAAATCCTTTCCAGTCTTTCTTTGAGGAACATTGCTTTTAAACATTTCAATAATTTTCTTGCACCTTTGTTGAGAAACTGAAGATCCCCCGCCCATGTTTACTCCTCAAAGAATCAGCCTTTCATGGATACTGTTTTTGTATGAAATAATGATTATAATCACCTGTTGACATTACCTGTTTGAAATGACATTATTTGAGGGTTTTTTTTAACATCACTAGCCCTAAATTGCCCCCGTCCCAACTTTTTTTTGCAATGAGTTGCAGGCCTGAAATGCATGAATGGACGTTTATTAACAAATGAAAGTTGACCAGACAAAACATGAAATATCTTGGGTTCATGCTGTCTGCAATAAAATGAAAGTCAAAGTAAATATTAGTGCCACTGCATTTTTTTTTTTTTTAAACATTAGCATTTTCCATACCGTCCCAGTTTTTCTGATTTGGGGTTGTGTTTCTGAAGTTTAAACAATCAAAAATCAAAATAATCGTCATGGGCAAGATTACGTTAGTTAATGGTTCTGAATGTAGATTTTGATTACTCACTCACTGACTTTCTTATCTGATTGATCCTGGACAAGGTCACGGGAGAGCCAGTACCTAGCCGGCGGGACAGGGCGCAAGGCAGGAACAACCCTAGACAGGGCACCAATCCATCATATGGCACACACACACACACACACACACACACGCACACGCACTAGGGGCACTTTAGAGACAAGAAATTAACCTAACACATGTCTTTGGACTGTGGGAGGAAACCTGAGAACCTGGAGAGAACCCACATGGATTTGGGGAGGACATGCAGACTCCACACACAAAGACCCAGACCACCCCACCTGGAAATCGAACTCAGGACTTTCTAGCTGTGAGGTGACCATGCTACCCACCGAGCCACCATGCCTCTTGGTTTTGGTTAATTTAACTGCCCAGCCCTATTGTAGAGCTTGACAAAGGTTTGCCATAGCCTTACCCATGTGGTTCTATCAGCTATTGATGAACGACGGTTCTTGATGCAGTGCTGTCTGAGGGATCAGAGATCACAGGAGTTGAGCTTAGGCTTGCACCCTTGCCCTGTAGGTACTGAAATTCCTCCAGATTCATTGAATAGTTTAATGAAATCATACACTGTAGAGGCAGAACTATGCAACTCTCTTCCAATCTTTGTTTAAAACAAGTGATTGTTTTTGTTTTTTTAAACATGTTAGTCATTTTCTCATGCATTTGTTGACAAACTTGAGATCCTCTGGCCATCTTAGCTCATCAAACACTCAACCTTTCATGGATACTGCTGATTGCTGCTGATATCAAGAATGCTTTAAATGTAAATGATCTCTAGGGTTGTCCCTGCCTTGCGGGGAATGAATAACATGTGACCCTATCTTAGAACACAAGCGATTTGACATGAATGCCAATGATGCATTTGTTTAGTAACTGCAAAAAAATCAATTGCGTGCAAAATTCATATTTATGTTAAGACACAACTGTTAGATGTATGGTTAAATGTTAAATGTATGGTTCTGTAACTTCCCAAAATGTGTATGTTAGGACAGCAGAAGCAGCTATCGACAATGTATTGTGCCCATTCATATGGTAAACATGGCTAATAATTTCTCTCTTTCTGTCCACAGCTGTGGAAGAGAATGGTAAGCAGCCAAGCCAAGTATGAGCTTATTCAGGAGGTGGGCAGAGGCAATTATGGTGTGGTATATGAGGCTGTGGTGCAAAGAACAGGGGCTCATGTCGCTGTCAAAAAGATCCGCTGCCATTCACCTGAAAACGTGGAGCTGGCATTGCGCGAGTTCTGGGCTCTGAGCAGTATCCAAAGCCAGCACCCAAATGTCATTCACCTGAAGGAATGTGTACTCCAGAGAGGCAGTCTGGCCCAAAAGATGAGACATGGTTCCTCTTCATATTTAGAGGTACGTGAATGCAATAATGTGAATACAGTATAATAAAGTAATAATTTATTATGGTGATTGGAGTAGTAGAAATTGTATTTTGTATTTTACATTGTATTTGCTATTAGGATTTCTGTATATGGTTTACTGGCATAAGTACACCCTAAAACATTTTATATGTTAATCTAGCTTGAAAGGATCATGTAGATAACCCTCCCACAAACTAATATTTGATGTGCTCACTCATTGCCTTTAAAACTAGCAGCAGTCCTCTTTGGTACACTCTGCATTTTTGTATTTGGAGCAGCCACATGTAATGTAGCGGCACTTCTGGTCAGCGTCCCGTGATATTAGTGTCCCAGCCTGAGCGCTGAGACTGCACACCCTGACTCCTGATGGCACCACATGTTCAGCCCATGTGTTTGTTTATAGCTGTTAGCAGTTAGTTGATTAAGAATTTCCAAATGTCAGCCTTACTTTGCAATATTTTAAGTCTTTTTTTTCCTTTTTACAAGCTATTTAAGGTCTTAATCGGTGATGTAATTAAAAAGAATTTTGGCCTACCAGAATTGTAAGTGTGCTCATAGCTCTTAGCTTGTAGAGAAACTCTTCATATTTGCTGTGCAGTATTTTTACAACTTTTCCTTTCTCTTTGCTGTGACTGTATATACTTTAATTTTTAATATAAATGAGTCTGTTGGACTATCATCACAAAATTTATCTTTAGCTGATATTCGACAACAACCGAAGCGAAGTACCAGTCTGTATGCTCATTAACTTATTGTAGTTAGTATGGCTTCTGCAGTGTTTGTTTTACCTGCAGGGTGTGGCCTATTTAGCTTTTCTTAATTCATCATAAGTGTTAATTTGATCTGTGATAGGTATAGACCAGTAGCTAGTCTGATGGAGAAGACTGCAGTCTTAGTCCCTAGTGTACATCCAGACATTATAGAGGGCTAATGATAGAACTGGGAAAGTAGGTGATGGTTTGGTAACTTTGGTGAACTCTGGGTGGTAGCGTAGCTGCTAAGCTAACTGCAATAGCCTTTTTAGGACCCAGGGAGACTTGTATGCACTAAGAATACAGTACTGTCATTGTAAAAATAAAGAAAAACACAAACACAGCGGAGATCTTTACTGAACAAGGGCTATTGTGAAACTGAACCACTATGTACTGAATCGTAAGTTGTGAACGGAGTTTTGGGTGAAACAAGTTGCGCAGCTCGACTCGCACAAGTTTAAGCAAGTGCGCCGAGTACCAAGCAAACAATGAGAATCTAAACATATTTTTCTAGTCAAAATGTGTAGAGAACCGAATTTGACATTGAGGTTTGTCGAGAATCAAGGTACCACTGTATAAGGAACAAATAAAAAGATTAAAACCTAAGTTTAAAGAAAGCAAAGATGCAAACCAAAGAAATGCCCGTGGCCGAATAACGTGCTCTTTCAAACATGTTACTGTTAACTCTGTTTTATTGTTTTGATGAGCAGGTCTTGTAAATCATTACTCTTTTGCTCAGTTCAGACAAATGTCACATTTTAAAAATAGTGTGAACAAACTAAAAATGAAATCAGATGAGAGAATTTGATTTGGGCCACCTTTGCTTGCTGTATGAATATAGCCTTAGAGTAATATCATTGAGGTGTGTAAAGTAGCGAAGTCCTCATCCCAGTTTGGAGAGGTGTCTGAACTGCTGGATGTCAGGGTTGCAAGGAGAAAGCAACTGCTCTCCAAAAAGAACATTCCCGTTCATCTGCAGTTTTCTAAAGATCACATGGACAAGCCAGAAGGCTATTGGAAGAATGTTTTGTGGACAGATGAGACCAGAATAGAACTTTTAGGTTTATAAGAAAACCGTTATGTTTGGAGAAAGGAAAAAACTGCATTCCAGCATAAGAACCTTATCCCATCTGTGAAACATGGTAGTTGTGTTATCATGGTTTGGGCCTGTTTTGTTGCATCTGGGCCAGGATGGCTTGCCATCATTGATGGAACAATGAATTCTGAATTATATCATCAGAGTATTCTAAAGGAAAATGAAGACATCTGTCCATGAACTGAATCTCAAAAAGCAAAGGTTCACATACTTTTGCCACTCACTAATATGCAATATTTTGTCATTTTCCTCAATAAATAAATGACCAAGTATAATATTTTTGTCTCATTTATTTAACTAGGTTATCTACTTTTAGGACTTGTGTGAAAATCTGATGATGTTTTAGGTGTGCGTGTAGAGAGAGGGAGAGAGGAATAAAAAAAAATCCTTTGATGGAATAACCTTGTCGTTTAGTGTATTCAGGTAGTCAGCTGACCTCATTCTTTGGGCACATAATGTCACTGAACCTCAGCTTGACCAACTGCAGTAACCCCAGAGATTTCTGGGAAACCCTTGCTGTGCATGGGTGAGCATCATCTTGCTGAAAAATGCCAGTTGGAAGCCTTTCCATGAGAGGCAACTTGTGGCCTTAGCGTCTCACTCCACAACAAAGGCAAGATTGAAGGGCTCACCATTACTCGAAACCAACCATTGTCGGATAACAAACAGAACCTGGATTAATCGCTAAAGACATTACAGTCCCAGTCCATAGCAGTCAAAGTTTCTTGTTCACAACACCACTGCACACGAAGGCGACGGTGGCTGGCTGTAAATGGTCTGGGCAGAGATGGGAGTGTAGTGAAGGTGCCACCTGTGTCTGGATGGTGGACAACAAAACTGTGGCAGCTGTAAGAGTTGAAAACATTAACTTGCACATCATTATCATAGGCTCCACTATGATACAGTATAGACTACTCATCCAAACGCTCGATAAAGTCCTCAGTTCATGAAACATGTAACTAACGATGAATTTGTCGGAACATATCCCCAGTGTAAATCAGTCAGCACCTGTACAATACAACTCCTATGGACCTTCAGTCCTGTGGACCAGGGTTCAAATTTCATTTAATATGAAACTATTTTAAAATAAGTAAACATTAAACTCATTCAATTATTTTGTGTAGTCCTATCATGTTTACAATGCGGATACTTTTGCTTCCTTAACAAATTACAATACTGGAAATAAGTAATATTATTAAAACAAAATAGATAGTTTGGATAGTCTTATAACTATTCAGTGATGGAAAAATTGCACACAATTGTCTGCTTCTACTTAGCAGGTGTTTATGTAGCAAAGTCGGTGACTTATTATATTAAGAAATATAATCACAGCAAGTGTACAAGTGCTCCAGAATTTTGTTTGGTTTTTGTTTTGACATTGCTTAAACCGTTTCACTTGACTTTACACAATAACAATAATATTTCTCCTATTACAACGACTATTAAATTTAAGCTGAAACCTTTAAACAGTATTGCAGGAAACTGTATTTTTGTCCACTCAGCTTGTGGAGACCTCTCTGAAGGGTGAGCTGGCATATGATGGGCGTCGTGCCCGCTACTTGTGGTTTGTGACGGATTTCTGTGATGGTGGGGACCTCAATGCCTACCTCCTGCCACGTAAACCCAGTCGCCGGACCAACACCAGCTTCATGCTTCAGCTGGGCAGTGCTTTGGCCTTTCTTCATCGGAATCACATCATACACCGGGATCTGAAGCCCGACAACATCCTGATCTCACATGGCCCAGCTGAACCTACTCTCAAGGTGGCTGATTTTGGCCTAAGCAAGGTAGGAGTATTGTTATTATTTATTTATCTTTCTCACTTTTTAAATCTGTTTATCCCGGTCAGGGTTGCGGGGGGTCCACAGCCTATCCTGGATGGTGCAGAAAAACATGTTATCTGAACAGGGCACCATTCCATCACCGGACTGGGCAGGGGTAGCTGATGCAGAGCTGGGGGATGGTTCCCAAAACCCCATCCAACTCCCGTTCAGCCTCCCATCCTCAGACATCACACTTCAGTGATGCCAGTCGAAAGCCACAGTCGGGTCACGGGTCACTGGAGTGGTGGGCTAGCGCATTGCAACAAAATTCTAACTCGAGTATAACATTGATTACACCTTACTGTATGGATGAAATGGCAGATTTTAAGTCAGGCTAGTTCCCAGCAGCCAGAAAATTGTAATGTAGGAAGTTTCAAGTTTTTTGTGTTCATGAGCTTGTTTTATTTTAATTTTAAGTATTATTATGATAAATTCTACTGTGGTATTTATTTTAAAAATTATTTTATTCGGGTGATGATTTTTAATTGTCTTGGCGCTCTAATTGATTAATGTTTAACATGCAGTTCTGAAATTCAAATTCCTGCTGTTATTCACTCACTGGCCACTTCATTTAAGTACATGTTGCTTGTACTAGGTTGGACCCCCTTTTGCTTCAGAACTGCCTTAATTCTCTTTGTGGCATACATTTGAGGTGCTGAAAACATTCCTTAGAGATTTTGGTCCATACTGCCAAAATAGCGTCATACAGTGGCTGCAGGAATCTCCTGTTTCACCATATCCCAAACGTCAAAGTCAAATTTATTTCTGTAGACTTTTTACAATTAAGCCTTGTTTCAAAGCAGCTTTACAATAATTTAGGCCCAAAGCCTTAACTGAGCAAGCCTAGGGTGACAGTGGCAAGGAAAATATCTGTAAACTTTATAGGGAAGAAACCTTGGGAGGATCAAGACTCAAAAAGAGAACTAACCTCCATGGGTGGCCAAGAGGTTCTGTGTAAGCTAGACTACCCAATTAATAAGTCTATCTCAATTGTTTAAATAATCAGAGGCTTAATATGAATTAAAAAAGAACATATTTAAAGAAAATATAGTACAGAAAATATATGCGCTGTGATAAATTCAATTGTTTGCTCAGAGAGAAAACAGAATATGTAGTTAGTATTTGCAGTTAAGACCACACAGTCTATTAACAGAACAAATTTGTGCGAATGTAGCATGAGACTCCAGCAACACGAACTGTAACAGCATAGCTAAAAAGGGAAGAACCAGAAGGTAACACAACGTAAGATCAAAGGGACCAAAGCCGGGCCAGACAGCCCACCGGACACAATTGACCATATGGCCAAGGCATGACAAAGCAGGCAGGCCAAAGCTGACCCCAGACTACAGCCCCAGGAACCAGACCCTGTTAACGTTACCACTGTGGACCTGTTAATATGATCTTTTTTGTACTCCTGTTGACATTCTCGTCCTGTGATCCTACCCCGGTGTTTATGGCTGAGTAAGTCACTCTGTGAAAACTTTGCATGTGTATTTATTTCTGTAAATTAGTAAGCCTGACTGGGAACATTTCTCTGCATATACTTCCTGTGAACGCTTGTCTGTGAATTCTACTATTCTACTTTGTCTGTCCCCCACTGCATGGGTGCGTTAACAATCTCCATGCTCTAGTTCGGGGTGTTTTACGCTCCCGAGATACACAAAGGTTTGTTTACACATGCTCACAAGTTATACAAAGTTCAGGGTTTCTACGCTACCAAGCTACGCAAGGTTCTGAGTTTGTGCGCTCTCAAGCTTCGCTAAATCTGTGTTTCTACGCTCTCAAGCTACGCAAGGCTGAGTTTCCACACTTCCACGCCATACACGGATGTGTGTTACCATGCGCCCCTGTCTGCACTAAGACACTGTGCTGCCATGACTCAGCCACACATCACCTAGTGATTCTTCCTCTTGTTCTTGCCTAGTTTTGTTAATAAAATCCCCTTTCTTGCTACATTATTGTCTGTGTGGTTTATGAGAGACCATTAATGGTTCCATTGCAAATTAACAGGTTTGCTCCCCCACGACCAATAACAGCCGAATCTAACTGGTAATCAGTGCAGAGCAAACAGATGGGACCAATATGATCAAATTTCTAGTTCTACTTAGCACCCAGGTCGCTGCATCCTGAACTAACTGGAGTTTGTTTGTACATTTACTGGAGTATCCAGTAAGTAGAGTGTTATGGTAAGCCAACCTCAAAGTTATAAACCCATGAGCCAGTTTTATATAAAGGAGAGTATATCTAAGTTTAGCAATATTATGTAGTTGAAACAAGCCAATTCTAGTAATGTTGCTAATGTGTGCATCAAAGGAGAGGTCTGAATCAAATGTGACATCTAATTTTTTTTTACAGATGGACTAGGTGTTATGGAAGAGTCAGGTTCTCTGTTGGATTGCGATCTAGTGATTGTGGAGTCATTGGAGTACAATTATCTTAACACAATTGTCATAAGAAACCAGGTTGAGATGATTTGAGCTTTGTGACATGGTGCATTATCCTGCTGGATGTAGCTATCAGAAGATAAGTACACTGTGGTCATATAAGGATGGATATGGTCAGCAACAATACTGAGGTAGGCTGTGGCATTTAAATGATGATCAGTTAGTATCAACGGGCCCAAAGTGTGCCAAGTAAATATCTCCACACCATCACCACCAGTCTTAACTTTTGATACAAGGCAGGATATGCTTTTATATTGTTTATGTCAAATTATGACCCTACCATCCTAAAACTGCAGCAGAATTCAAAACTCTTCAGACCAGGCAACATATTTTATTTTTTTTTTCTTCTCAATATTCTGTTGTCCATTTTTGGTGAGCCTGTGCAAATTGTTGAGTTATTGAGTGTTCAGAAATGCTCTTCTACATACCTCAGTTGTAAGGAGAGGTTTTTGAGTTACTGTTCCCTTTCTATCCGCTCAAACCAGTGTGGCCATCAGTAAGGCATTTTTGTCCAGAGAACTGCAATGCACTGGATATTTTTCTGATTTTCTCATTCTCTGAAAACCCTAGAAATGGCTGTTTGTGATCCTAGCAGATTAGAATTTTCTGAAACTCAGACCAGCCTGTCTAGCACCAACAAGTCACTTAAGTCACCTTTCTTTCCCATTCTGATGCTTGATTTGAACTTCAGCACGTCATCTTGACCATGTCTACATGCATAAAGTTGTTGCCATGTGATTGGCTGATTAGATATTTGCTTTAATGAGCAGTTGAACAAGTGACTGTATATAAAAAGGTATATTTATACCATATCCTGCTATCCAAGCCATTTGGTCTTGGAAAATGTTGAAACAGATATTCTTCCAAATGGCCAGATGTTCTTACCTGTGCCAATACCTTTCACGTCCTTTCAGTGAGTATCCTAAACTTTCCTTTTGCTTCGTGGTTAATTAAAAGGTAATTGTCATTTTACATTGTAGCCTTTAGCACAGGTGGAAACGGTATGTGGAACAAAAAATGCACACGCATGAGCATGCTGTGGTACACAGACAGATAAGGAAACCCTGCACATGATAGACAGTTGAAGTCTCGTCCAATCCGTAGAGGTTACAGGACTGTGGTGACAGAACATTTAAGGTATTGACCAGGTTGAGGGTTCAGATCCAACACTGTCACTCTTGGATGCTTCAGCAAGGCCCTTAACCCTCAGCAGCTTGAATCTTACCCTGTAAGATTGTATTGGTTTTAAGCTTATTTGGATAAGGGCATTTGCTAAATAATGTAAATGTAACTGTATCAGGTAGGAGAAAGTCCATTACACCAGCTGGAAATCTGAAACTTGCTCTTGGGAGGGAAGTGAGCAACAACTGGTTTTCCATTGCAAAATCTGACATAATCAGTGTCTTAATTTCTTATAGTTATACTAAGAATTTGATTAGGTTCTTTATGTTAGTTGGGCTGTAATATGTTATGTACTGTGTAATGCTTTTATGTAATTTGTAGTGTTGGATTTCCATGGGTGGATTGCTTAGTGAGTTCTAATCTTCTTTAAGGTTTCTGTGTTGTCTGTTTACCACCATACTTTCTTTGCTTAAATGTGTATAGACCAATAATAAAACAGCAAAACCATTCTGAATACAGTTCTTTGTAATGGCATGATATTAATGATATAATTGGGATTTTAAAGATGCTACAACCAGGTAGAGGTTTTTCCATGAGTAATAATAAAAGTAGGGCTCCTGCTATCCAAATATTCATTATCCAAAACATTTTCAGGAATATGATATCCTCAACTGTATTATTATAGATTACACATGCTACAGTGACAAGACATTTGTTTGTTGACAATGTTTTAGGGAGTTTTTTTGTTTGTTTGTTTTGGGATTTTTTTTAATTCGTTTTATGTGCTTGCAAGTTTAAAAGAGAGGGGAGAATATGCACTATTTAAAGCAGAATGTCAATCTCAATTTGTTTTTAAAGTTTTATACATTTGCCTAGTTCTTACATGAGCATGTTTTATGATTGTATTTTTTTCTAACCATTGCTGTACCTTAAATAAAAGTGATGACACCCTATGAACTGTCTTCTTATAAGGAAATAATGGACAAGGTGGAGGCGAAGAACGCAATGACATGAAGCAGACTGGTGCTGCCTCCACCAAGTTTGTAATTTCAGACAGTATGGTATGTGTATATCTCGATTATACCATGGCCACTTACAGAAAACCTCAGCTGTTAAACGCTAGTATGTTTTTCTTTTTCATAATTGAATGCTATTATTGAAACTGTTCAAGTAAAATTAATCTTTTAATTGCAAATTTTATATTACTAATGAACATAACACTGCAGATATATAAATCAAATAAAAGAACTACAAGCTTATGTCTGCTGTAAAGTATGAAGGGTTTGAATGCTGCTGAAACAACATAGGAATTTTTCTATATGAACTAATGGAAATGTGATACTAACTTACTGAAAACTGGCTTCTTGAATTACTTTCTGGGATTTGATGGTACTTGCTGTCAGAGATCAGAGTAAATTTGAGAATGTATTCACTGTGGCTATTGGTATAAGCCATATTACTGTTTCTGATGTTTACTTTAAAACTTTTTTTTTAATTAAAAAAAATAGATATCTTGTAAATTAATTATAAATCTATTGTTGCTGTTACTAAGGTATGTTCGGCGTCAGGCTTAGATCCGGATGAGCCAGCAAGCGTGGAGCGCTGCTTCCTGTCCACGGCATGCGGCACTGACTTCTACATGGCACCGGAGGCACGTGAGGGCTGCTACACAGCTAAGGCAGACATCTTTGCTCTGGGAGTAATCATCTGGGCCATGGTAGAACGCCTCACGTTTGTAGAGGCAGGCACACAGCGGGAGCTGCTGGGCAGCTATGTACGCCATGGGGAGGCCATTGTTCCTTTGGGCGAGGCGCTGCTTGAAAATCCAAACATGGAACTACTGATCCCAGCACGGATGAAAAGCATGAGTGCAGGAATGAAAAGGCTTATCAGGGAGATGCTGGCAGCTAACCCACGTCAGCGACCGGATGCTTTTGAGCTTGAACTCAGGCTAATGCGTATTGCTTGCAGAGAGCTGGACTGGGATACGTGAGGAGTGATCATGGATCTGCTATTTTATTTCTTTAACAAAGCAAAATGAGTACACAAATGAAGGCTTTAACATTTCCTCCATGTTTGCCCACATGCCCATATTGTTTGAGATGTGTTTTCGGGTGGATTTTATTTCCAATTTAGAAAGCAAGTTGTATATCCTTTTGAGCTGCATTTAATATGCACATTAACAAGACACCCAGGTGGAGATTACCCACCACTCAAAAGTGATAATGTAAACAAACATTTGTGCTTCTCCTGTTTAAAAAAAAAAAAAAAACACCAGCCAACACATATAATCAGTAGTGGCCGGTGGTTTTTAAATCAGGAGAAACACCCATGTTCACATTTGATCACGTCATTTTACTTCGGTCTCCCTCTACTGGAGCTGCAGTTAGTTGCATTGGCTAATACAAAGCCATTTTACATAATAAACAAGGATGGGAAAAATACTTTGGAACAAGTACTGATAGCTGAGTAATAAATACATTGTTCAAAATGTATTTTGTAATGTATTGTGTTGCAGTGCATAAAAAGTAACACATACAGAATACTTTTGGAATGCTTTTTAAAAAGCACATGTAAAACAGATGTGCTTTATCATACTTTATATATTCTCTTGTTGTAATACTTCTGGGTGATGAATTTGTCAACTACCCTTTGCATATCAACATGAATAATATAAATCAATATGAATTTACTGGAAACACTTTTTGTATTACTCCTTCAGGCTGATCTAACCTAATTTCAGTTCAAGCAATAACAGAATAATTTGCAATATGTGCTATAACAAATATTGAAACTTAAAATGATCAAAATCTAATGAAGAAGGACATTACAAATATCATATTATTGTGATTAAATTGAGCAATATATAATCAATTTTACTGAAGTTAGAAAACAAGCCAACAGCTATAGTTGTTAAATGGCAACATCAGTTTGATACAGATTATACAGTAACAGTGAATGAGCAAAGTTTACTGATACAGTAAACATTTTTGTATTGTGTTGCAGCAACCGGACCTGCTCAAAAGTGTACCTCCACTTTCTCAGTTGCAATTCGGGATAAGGTTTCCAACATGGCTGAAAAGGTGCTCCAAAGCAGTTAAGATCAGCATATGTGTTTTGAATTCTGGTGAAGCTGGAAAGTGTCACTTGCCTTAATGTTTCTTTAAATTAAATGTGGTATTAATAAGGGCACACAGAGTTTTACTATCAGAAGGGACAACTGATACCACAATAGAAGCTTCTTTTCATGGTTTGTTTTAAAGTTGAAAACTTGTATTTCCACAAAGCAGAAGCACCATAGTTTGACGGTTTGTGTGTAGATCAGAGACTTATCACACACCTCGATAGGACAAAAACTGTACACATAATTAATGAAAAAATAGTAAGAATGGGTAATTTATTTTATTTATTTTTTTTTTATATATTTAGAGATTTTTTATATGATTTTTTTTCTATTACAGTGGATTTATTCTAAAAGTATTCTCTTACTTAAAAAAAAAAAAGTAACTGTATCCCAAATACTGTCTTTCAGTGTAACGTGAACTGAATACAGGCACTTTATTGCTGTATTCTTAGTACGTAACATTGTTACTTATAGTCCATTACATCCCAACACTGATGATAACATTTTATCCTTTGTAAATTTGAAAATATTGTAAATAAATTGTCTTTACAAGACGGAGATTTATTGAAGTTTGGGAACTCTGTCGTTCCTGATTTAAAGACTGACGGCTGGTTATGTGGTTCCACCCATTTGAGAGGTTATGCGTTCATGCAGAACAAACAAAAAGCACATTGTCCAGTAAACGTGCCAAATGCACCCACCCACAATCCATTCACTGCCAGTGAAAGTTGTGTGCCTAGTTGTGGCTCAAATTGACATATTCCAAATGCACTGCTCAAAAAATAAAGGGAACACTTAAACAACACAATATAACTCCAAGTAAATCAAACTTCTGTGAAATCAAACTGTCCACTTAGGAAGCAACACTGATTGACAATCAATTTCACATGCTGTTGTGCAAATGGAATAGACAACATGTGGAAATTATTGGCAATTAGCAAGACAGAGTCAATAAAGGAGTGGTTCTGCAGGTGGGGACCACAGACCACTTCTCAGTACCTATGTTTTCTGGCTGATGTTTTGGTCATTTTTGAATGTTGGTGGTGCTTTCACACTCGTGGTAGCATGAGACGGACTCTACAACCCACACAAGTGGCTCAGGTAGTGCAGCTCATCCATGATGGCACATCAATGCGAGCTGTGGCAAGAAGGTTTGCTGTGTCTGTCAGCGTAGTGTCCAGAGACTGGAGGTGCTACCAGGAGACGTGGAGGAGGGCAACAACCTAGCAGCAGGACCGCTAGCTCCGCCTTTGTGCAAGGAGGAACAGGAGGAGCACTGCTAGAGCCCTGCAAAATGACATCCAGCAGGCCACAAATGTGCATGTGTCTGCACAAACGGTTAGAAACCGACTCCATGAGGATGGTATGAGGGCCTGACGTCCACAAATGGGGGTTATGCTCACAGCCCAACACCGTGCAGGACGCTTGGCATTTGCCAGAGAACACCAGGATTGGCAAATTCGCCACCGGTGCCCTGTGCTCTTCACAGATGAAAGCAGGTTGACACTGAGCACATGTGACAGAGTCTGGAGATGCCGTGGAGAGCGATCTGCTGCCTGCAACATCCTTCAGCATGACCGGTTTGGCAATGGGTCAGTAATGGTGTGGGGTGGCATTTCTTTGGAGGGCCGCACAGCCCTCCATGTGTTGCCAGAGGTAGCCTGACTGCCTCAGACCCCTTGTGAGACCATATGCTGGTGCGGTTGGACCTGGGTTCCTCCTAATGCAGGACAATGCTAGACCTCATGTGGCTGGAGTGTGTCAGCAGTTCCTGCAAGATGAAGGCATTGAAGCTATGGACTGGCCCGCCCGTTCCCCAGACCTGAATCCGATTGAGGACATCTGGGACATCTTGCTCCATCTGCCAACCTCACGTTGCACCCCAGACTGTCCAGGAGTTGGCAGATGCTTTAGTCCAGGTCTTGAAGGAGATCCCTCAGGAGACCATTTGCCACCTCATCAGGAGCATGCCCAGGCAATGTAGGGAGGTCATACAGGCCCGTGGAGGCCACACACAATACTGAGCCTCATTTTGACTTGTTTTAAGGACATTACATGAAAGTTGGATCGGCCTGTAGTGTGTTTTTCACTTTAATTTTGTGTGTGACTCCAAATCCAGGCCTCCCTTGGTTAATAAATTAGATTTCCATTGATGAGTTTTGTGATTTTGTTGTCAGCACATTCAACTTTGTACAGAACAAAGTATTCAATGACAATATTTCATTCATTCAGATCTAGGATGTGTTATTTGAGTGTTCACTTTATTTTTTTTTTTAGCAGTGTAGTTTGTCAAATGAACGTTAATCTTTCATCTAACTTTTTGAGCTGCACTTTTCATCAGAAAGAGTTTGGGCCTCATTCATGAAAACAGGAGCAAACTTTGCAAAATGGACTGAGTGAAATGGGCCTTCCCGAAAACTTTCCACCAGGAGTTGTAGTTAGTTCGTGTTAGTGGAGCATGTGTATGTTAATGAATACCAGTTGTTTGTATGAGAGGCCGTTTAGGCCATTAGTGTGTACGAGAGGTAAGTTTCAATATCATACTCTCTCACACTCATCGTCAAACCTCTCACTCTCTCACACACACACACACACACTGTCACACTCTCTCACACTTACTATTAAACCTCACACACACTGTCATACTCTCTCACACTCACTATCAAACTCTTAGGCATTCTTGATAGTGAATGTAAGAGAGATTGATAGTGAGTGTGAGAAAGTTTGATGGTCATGTTTTCTGATTGGCCTAGAGCGTTGTCGTTTTAATAAGCTTTTTAATAAGTTTTTGATTCGGTTATAGTCAATTATGCCCTGCCCCCCTCCCTGTATGGTTATTTTCCTAACAAGTGGAAATCCCTCTAGCTTGCGTTAAATGGAACCAAGAGCTCAGACGCAGATTGATGAGGCTATTGGCCTCCTAACAAACATATCACCTAATGACATAAACACTATGGCAACAGCGGCAACAAACCGCAGCCATTGCAACTGTTGATGAGGAGGTGTCGTTTATTGTGGTCACGCCATCTGCACTTCGCCAAAGCTTGGTCACGCCATCTATGTAGAGATTTTTAGTGTGCGTCTAAACTAGGGTTGCCAACTTCTTCAACCCCCAATCAGGGACACTTTCCTCCAGGTGTGTTCGCACCCCCAGCAGCTGACCAACAATAATGAAAAATAAATAAATAAATAAATATATATATAAAACATTTATTTATATAATATTTCTTGATATTAATTAAATAATATAAATTTTATTAATATTATGTTTATTTATATAATATTTATTACTTTTCAGAAAATGAATTGTGAAAGCTTTCACAAATCTGAAAATGCCTAAGTCATAAATATTATGTAAATAAACATGTATTATTCAAAATTATAGCTGTGCAGCATTCACAAATCTGAAAATGCCTAAAAGTCAAATATTATGTAAATAAACATGGATTATTCACAGTTATAGCTGTGAAAGCTTTCATAAATCTGAAAATGCCTAAAAGTCATAAATATTATATAAACAAATGTTTTTATACAAAATTATATCTGTGAAAGCTTTCACAAATCTGAAAATGCCTAAAAGTAATAAATATTATATAAATAAATGATTTTTATACTAAATTTTATCTGTGAACGCTTTCATAAATCAGATTATGTCTAAAAAATAATAAATAACATCATAATAAATGTTGATTAGACAAAATTATATATGTGAAAGTTTTAACAAATCAGATTATGCCTAAAAGTAATAAATAATATTATTACAACAATTTATTAGACAAAGTTATATCTATGAAAGCTTTCACAAATCAGAAAATGCCTACACATAACACACAGTATGTAAATAACTGCCTACTGAACACAATTATATCTGTGATAGTTTTCAGAATATTTCTCTATATGATCAGTTTTTGAAGTTATATGGCCTGCTTGGACGGTTTTATGGCGAGTTAAATTAAAGGCTTAATTATTTCACGTGTTATCATTTTCCGTCCTCACGGTTTATAAGAGCCACGTACAGACAGAATTAAGACTGAAAAGTTTCACAAATCAGCCTGGTCACCTCACTGCAGGTGTCAGTCATCTATTGGTCACCTTTAGAAGTTATAAGCGTTTGAAAATAAAGCCCTAAAATGTAATGTCGAATGACTTCACTTTAGATGATGACGTCACCTGAATTCACAAATCACGACGAGCCAAATGTAGAATTAATCACAGTTTAAGGTGACTTTATCAGGGAATGCAAGATGAAAAAAGCTCCGAATCGCAACCGCAAGCCAAGTTTACTGCGGTTCCCGCTCTTTTTTTATAGGTGCAAAGTCTTTTTTTCTTTACAGGGTCACTGCTCATTTTCAAAGCATAAGGCTCCGCTCACAACACAGACACTTGTCTGTCACTAACGTAGCTACTGCACCCGGGAGTTTGTATCAGTTTTGGCGCGTTATTGGTCAATGAGGCTGTGACTGGAATCCGGGACTGGAGCTGTCCCGACGGGACAAATCAAAATTGCCCATAAATCGTGATGTCCCGGGCAATACGGGACGGTTGGCAACCCTAAGTCTAAACGCCCAGATGCGAAGTAGCGTTGGGGAGAAAGCTGTCCGTGCTTTCACTCCAGAGATGGAAAATTAATTAGTTTTACAGTCTAATAAACATAACTTACGGAGATATAATACACAAGAAATGTACAAAAAGGACAATGTGTTACAATCTGTATGTAGAACACTCTAGAAAAAAAGCCACTTTCCTGCCTACTTATAACACCTATTCCTTGTGTGAGAGAGTATGATAGTGTGTGCCAGAGGTAAGTTTGAACAATGGCCTAAATGGCCTCTCATACATGACCTCACAATGTAGATTCTCAAAAAGGGTTGAAGCATTCCCAACAGTGGCTGAAAAGGCAGACTCAGTCAAATTTGAGTACAGGAAATCTTCTCAAGGTATGGTTTACCCATAAGCATTGATAGAGGTCAAGGCACTTCTTTCATATCGAAATTAACCCAAAAAGTATGGAAACAACTATTCTAGTTGTGACACGCACTGGAGTCCTGTCAGATGCACAACCTCAGTGGACCACTCATGTCAAAAAGAGCCCAACAACCACTACAACGGCTATACCTACTGGCACATCCATGACCAACTCAGACTGTTGGACGAGCAGCGACACTGTAGAGACACATGAAGCATGCTGTGGCCAGTATTGATTATTCTGCTTTTTGCATGCATTTTTGGTCCTTGCTTACTACATTTTCTTGCTAATAGTGTAAGAGTATTTTTTGCTTTAAAAGAAATTTATCCTTTGTAAGGTATATGCTGTTTGCTGTTGCAGTACTGGGGGATGATCCCAATGCCTGGGGGGTATTTCAGAAAGCAAGTTTAGTGAAAACTCGGAGTAAGTTGACTCAAAGTTTACGGATACTCTAGGTTTCTGGTTTCACAGAGCAAGTTCAGCGTAACTTGGAGTCAGTTACTCCGGCAACATACTCCGTGAAGCTAACCTGCTCGGTACCAGGTTTACTTAAACCAACCCTGAGTTTTTATCACGTCGAAGCACATACACTACGGAGAAATCTCCGTCGGGAGAGGCTGATCAGACCCCGCTGTAATGTTTCCTAATTCCCTGAAGATTATCTGTGTGAGCCTTAGCATTTCTCAGCACAGTCGATCATTTCTATGAACAATCTTCTCCGCTCTCAATCGCTCCTATGACACTCCGTGGACACGCCCTGAGTTCGGAGCAAATTCTTTGTGTTGTGCTCCAGTTTTTGCCGAGAGGAGTTTTCGATACAAAATCAGTGATGCTGAGCATATTCCTAAAGCAACCGACTGTCGGGCTGTCAGAAATGTGACTCTTGCATTAACACGGTTACTATAAACCTTTGTGGTGTTCCCAAGTCACAGAGCCACAAACCAGATCAAGAAGAATCCCACAGAATTTCATGTATCAGTCTAAACAACAAGAAATGTATTTAGTGTGAAGCTTTGAGACTTGAATCAGTTACTATGATTTTAATATTAATATGATTTTAAGGTTTCCAAGTGTGATTGGCTGCATAGATGGCACTCTTTGCTAAAGGAAGGAGATTAAGTGAATAGGAAGTTTTCCCACAACATTAATGTGCAGGTAGGCCTAAACAATAGCAATTTTGCATTACAAATGGAATACAAATCACAATACAGCCGCTGCAGTTAATTACTGTTCTGCAGTGTGAAGATCATATGTGATACAGCCCACATCATCAGCAACATGGAAGCAAAGTGGCCTGGGTTTGTGCATGACTTGTAAAGTTTTCATGAGTGTACAGTGAGTGCTAGATTTGCCCCTGGTGAATACATACAATACATATAACATAATCAATATTTAGTTCTATTTGCCATTGATAATTTAAACTGTATCCTTGTATTATCTATCATAGGAGAGTTTGGAAATTACAGACAGAAGATACCCCTGCCAGCCATATTTTCTGACCCCTTGCACTGATCCTGAGCCTGGCCAACAGCAATATCATAACTTGGCTCACTGCAGGACATGAGCCATGGTAGAGATGAGCACTGGGGATCTCAATGACTGGTGATCAGACAATGTCCCACTCATCCAGTGACCAATCCTGATATAAATCCTGACCACATCACTGATGCACGAGATGCAAGAGCAGTGAGAGACACAATCTGCTACCATCATTTTTGATTTGAACATCACATCCCCAGTGTCAAATAAAAACAATATGCCTGTCTTTTTATGAAGTATTCTTTATTTCCTGCAAGTACAAATGCAGTACAGAGGTTAATATCTTGTTCTTCAAACAAGTAAAATCATACACCTGTGGGCACGTTATCCACCTTTAACTGATGTTCCAGCAGTTGTATTTCCATTATTGTCTTTTATATCTGCAGACTTATGTGATCCATTTCTAAATTAGATTTTTCAATTTGTTTCTAAAAATACACCTTTTTTATGGGGGAGCTACAGGAACCACAAACAAAATGACATTGAATATCACAGTGCCAGGTCTTAAGTCATGGGCCAATTCTGAACCACATCTTACTGAGATACACTGTGCTGTGGAGGTGGATGGACCTTCTTCCCCATTGTAATTTCCAGCAGCACTCTGTATGATCAACTGTTAGATGTTATTTTCAAGATGTAAACCTCAGTAGGCTTTCTGAATCTTCCCCTCTCTGTGGCAGCTGACAATTCTACCTCTTACCTTCCTGCAATACAAATGAACAACTTTTCTGTGGAGTAGTGAAAAGTATTTACACCCTGCATGTCAAAGTCAAGTCATATTTATTTATATAGCGCTTTTTTACAATGGAGCATTGTCTCAAAGCAACTTTAAAAGTTTAGATTATTATGGAGCTCTGTTATGGCTCCACCAGATTACACCAACAGTAAACTGGTAGAAAATTGAGAATCAAGAAGACTAGACAGTTAAATTATAACTTCAACTAAATTTTACTAATTTGAACAAGACAATGTACCTAACTGGACTTTTGTTTCTACAACAGTGTGCATCACAGGTTTTTCAATATGTAACTTGAGCCACCATGAAATATGAAGGAATCTGGAAAGGTAACAGCATTCAAATACAAAAGATTGTACTGCTACAAGAAAATCTGTGTGCCAAGTTGTGTCTAGTTAAGGATGTGTGGCATCACTGATCCCACAGTGGCAAAGTGATGAATGTACATAAGTTTATATCATTAATTTGAATGACTACCCTCTTATGTAGGCCACTGGGTCCTGGGGGGTGGCTGGGTCAGATGAGCTTCCTCCAGGGATGCCTTCAGCAACAGGTCACCCAGTGTTTTGAATGAGTTCCATCTCTTCATCCTCTGTGAGAGGTGGTGGTGGACCCCCACCTGTTTTTTGGCCCTCACCCTTTTTCTGTTGGCTATAATAGAGGTCAAATTCGAACACATCCAACATTGAACAAATTGGGAGACTTTGTATGTATAAAGGCAGGTAGGTGTTGCTTTCAAATAAATAATATGAAATACTGTCAGTGTTGGAATGGCTAAACAATTTAGTGTTTCTCTCTTAGGAAATTTCACTAGCTACTTACATATGTGACATTACCACTGAGTATTATTTAATTATGTAGGGTAGCTAAACATCATCACGATTGCATGTGATGAAATTATACCTTACCTGTTTGAACTATATTTTGTGTTTCATCTTCAGTTCCTGATAAGTAGCTACATTTTGTGCTTGTTGGGTTGCACCTGCATAAATATTAACATGCACACACACACACGTAAAATAAAATAAGTGGAACACTCGGAACAAAACTTTTTTTCAGTTTTTACTCACGCCATTGACTCGGGCAGCATTTTTCTGGCCACGCCAGCTCACGTTATTGTGCTACTGTATTATTATTTTTTCCTAAATATAAGCTCATATTATATATACGCACCTATTTCTAACTCCACTGGGTTGAAGTGCGAGGACTGAGCCCGGTTTTTTCTCCCATATGGTAGGTCGCGAAGGATACATCGGATGTATCCTTCATTTTGAGGGAAAAGAAGGACGCATTTGTAGACCGCATACGAAGGAGCCTTCGGAATGGGACAGCCTAGGCGCGCCGCTATGACGCAATCGGTCTTCAAATGCAGCCTTCGAAGGACGCAGCCCCTGAAATGGGATTCACCTACTATCGCAACTTTTATTTCCAGGGATTTGCATCCGTATTCAGTCATTCTGAGAAGAGGGGCTTTCGAGCTAAGCTGCGCACTTTGGAACCGCGATAGACCAGCTGGGGGGGTATTTCAGAAAGCAGGTTGAACAATCCCTGAGTTCAAATCTGAACTCTGGGTTGACCAATCTTGAACTGTCCAACTCAGAGTTTTCGGTTTCAGAACGGGGGATAACGTTTAGTTCCGTCAACTCCGAGTTACTTTAACCCCGAGTAAAGCTCGTGCACGAGGAGATACAAAGCCCTCATCAATGGAACGCAGATAACACGGATCAGCACGGCAACGGCAGAAAAAAACGGGCTCAATCCTTGCACTTCAACCCAGTGGAGTTAGAAATAGGTGCGTATAGATAATTTGAGCATAAATTTAGGGGGAAAAAAATAATACAGTAGCAAAATAACGTGAGGTGGCGTGGCAAAAAAATACTGCCCGAGTCAATGGCGTGAGTAATAACTGAAAAAAGTTTTATTCCGAGTGTTCCACTTATTTTATTTTACGTGTGTGTGCGTACGCATGTTAATATGTATGCAGGTGCAACCCAACAAGCACAAAATGTAGCTACTTATCAGGAACTGAAGATAAAACACAAAATATAGTTCAAACAGGAAAGGTATAATATCATTACATCCGATCGTGATGATGTTTAGCTACCCTACATAATTAAATAATACTCAGTGGTAATGTCACATATGTAAGTAGATAGTGAAATTTCCTAAGAGAGAAAAAGAGTAAATTGTTCAGCCATTCCAACACTGACAGTATTTCATATTATTTATTTGAAAGCAACACCTACCTGCCTTTATATATACAAAGTCTCCCAATTTGTTCAATGTTGGATGTGTTCAAATTTGACCTCCATTATAGCTAATAGAAAAAGGGTGAGGGCCAAAAAACAGGTGGGGGTCCACCACCTCCTCTCACAGAGGATGAAGAGATGGCCCTCATTCAAAACACTGGGTGACCTGTTGCTGAAGGCATCCCTGGAGGAAGCTCATCTGACCCAGCCACCCCCCAGGACCCAGTGGCCTACATAAGAGGGTAGTCATTCAAATTAAGGATATAAACTTATGTATATTCATCACTTTGCCACTGTGGGATCAGTGATGCCACCCATCCATTAGTAGACACAACTTGGCACACACATTTTCTTGTAGCAGTACAATTCTTAGTAATTGAATGCTGTTTTCTTTCCAGATTCTTCATATTTCATGGTGGCTCAAAGTTACATATTTGAAAAACTGTGATGCACACTGTTGTAGAAACAAAAGTTCAGTTAGGTACGTTGTCCTGTTCAAATCAGGAAAATTAGTTAAATCTATAATTTAACTGTCTAGTCTTCTCAATTTTCTACCAGTTACTGTTGGTGTAATCTGGTGGACCCATAACAGAGCTCCATGCAGGTGTAAGTACTTTCAGTACTCCACAGAAAATTGTTCATTTGTATTGCAGGAAGGTAATGAGGAAACCTTGTCAGCTGCCACAGAGAGGGAAGATACAGAGAGGCCTACTGAGGTTTACATCTTGAAAATAACATCTAACAGTTGATCATACAGAGTGCTGCTGGAAATTACAATCTAGAAGAAGGTCCATCCACCTCCACAGAACAATGTATCTCAGTAAGATGTGATTCAGAATTGGCCCATGACTTAGACCTGGCACTGTGATATTCAATGTCAATGTTGGTGTTCCTGTAGCTCCCCATAAAAGGTGTATTTTTAGGAACAAATTGAAAAATCTAATTTAGAAATGGATCACATAAGTCTGCATATATAAAAGACAATAATGGAAATACAACTGCTGGAACATCAGTTAAAGGTGGATGAGGTGCCCACAGGTGGATGATTTTACTTGTTTGAAGAGCAAGATATTAACCTCTGTACTGCATTTGTACTTGCAGGAAATAAAGACATAATAAAAAGACAGACATAGTGTTTTTATTTGACACTGGGGAGGTGATAGGCTAATCAGTAATGATGGTAGTAGGTTGTGTCTCTCACTGCTTTTGAATCTCGTGCATCAGCGATGTGGTCAGGACTTACTTCAGGATTGGTCATTGGATGAGTGGGACATTGTCTTATCACCAATCATTGAGATCCCCAGTGCTCATCTCTACCCTGGCTCATGTCAAATATGGCTGGCAGGGGAACCTTCTGTCTGTAATTACCAAACTCTCCTATGATAGATAATATAAGGATATAGTTTAAATTATCAGTGGCAAACAGAACTAAATATTGATTATGAGAGGACATGGTTATATGTACTGTATATATTCACCGTGGGCAGATCTAGCACTCACTGTACACTCATGAAAACTTTACAAGTCATGCACAGACCCAGGCCACTTTGCTTCCATGTTGCTGATGTGGACTGTATCACATATGATCTTCACACTGCAGAACAGTAATTAACTGCAGTGGCTGTATTGTGATTTGTATTTCATTTGTAATGCAAAATTGCTATTATTTAGGCCTACCTGCATATTAATGTTGTGAGAAGACTTCCTATTCACTTAATCTCCTTCATTTAGCAGAGAGTGCCATCTATGCAGCCAATCACACTTTAAAATCATATTTAAAAACCTTAAAATCATATTAATATTGAAATCAGATTAACTGATTCAAGTCTCAAAGCTTGATACTAAATAAATTTCTTGTTGTTTAGACTGATATCTGAAATTCTGTGGGATTCTTCTTTGATCAGGCTTAGGCTCACCACAAAGGTTTATAGTAACTGTCTTAATGCAAGAGTATGTGACAGCCCGACAGACGGCTGCTTTAGAATATGCTCACATCACTGATTTTGTATAGAAAATGGGCAAAAAAACCTGGAGCGGCGCAACACAGAAAATTTGCTCCCAACTCGGGGCATGTCCACGGAGTGTCATATGAGCGATTGACAGCGATTGATAATAGAAATGATCGACTGTGCTGAGAAACGCTAAGGTTCACACAGATATCATCAGGGAACGAGGAAACATTACAGCGGGGTCTGATCAGTATTTGTGCTTCAATGTCAACTGGCTCTTCGAGAAAGGGACACGCCATTTCTCACACTACTTTCAGTCAACCGGCTTCAGGTAGAGAGGAGGATGAACTCAGGGTTGGTTTAAGTAAACCTGCTAGCGAGCAGGTTAGCTTCACGGAGTATGTTGCCGGAGTAACTGACTCCAAGTTACGCTGAACTTGCTTTGTGAAACCGGAAACCTAGAGTATCCGTAAACTCGGAGTCAACTTACTAAACCTGCTTTCTGAAATACCCCCCTGGTCTCGAAGATATTTCATGCTAACCATGCGCTAGACTTTGAAAAGACTTTTAATAGACTAATGTTTGACACTCTCTAACATCTATAGACAAGTCACAGAATTTATCATTATGGTCTCTATGGGCTTGGTCTCTTGAATGGTCACTATTTGCAAGACTCCCACTAAAAATCTAGTGGGAGTCTTGCAAAGATTACATTTTGAGATTATTTCAAAACTTTTGAAAACATACCCCTCAAATAATAATAATAATAATAACAACAACAATAAGTCAGTTAAAAAAACAGCATAATTATCCATACAGGCTGTAACATAACCAAAGTGGCTTCTTAAGTACTGTAATCTTAACTTGAGATCCAGTGAAAACCACATTTCATTATTTTATGTACAGTATTACATTTCTATGTTATATCAATGCTTGATATTTACATTTTTTAAAATTTCTCTTACATTTTTGAGTGCAGTAATTTGCATAGAACTCTAACAAATATACTAAACAGTAAATATCCCAAATCCATTTAGAAATAAATGTAGGACGTCACTGTTTTTGTAAGCCGTAACTTAAAGACAGTTATTAAAGACATATTAAAACCTCTTAATTTTTTCTGACCATTAAGACGAGAAAAAGACTGACTTTAGACAGCTACCCTTACCACCTTACATCCAACGATCGAGATGACATCAGTGCGACCCCACTCTAGCAAGACTCTCATGATTTTATTGGAAATACAGTCTAACCTCGTTATCTGGGCGAGTTATCTCGCCAACCTCATCCCCCGCCACCTGTGATGGCAGGACGGATTTCCCTCCATGCACTTTTCCTCAAAGAATTAAACCGGCATATTAGTAAATCTGTCGGAGAGGGGGGCGGCAAGTCTTGGCCCCTTTGTAGTGGCAGGATAGGCATCACAGTAGCCAGAATAAGCTTAAAAATCATATTTTTCTGTGTTATTTGAACCCAACAACAGAAATAAGTTAAATAATTTTTGTCAGATTATACTAGCAATTCTGAATATACATTTTAAATGTTAATTTCTCTTTCAGTTTCTGATACATAGGTCTCTCCCCATTCAACAGATAGGAGTGGTGTTACCAAGATGGTGGCGAAGTGAGCAGACTTATCTTATAATGACTTTGCTGTTATACATCACAAAATTATTCATCATTTATTCATCATCTATTTCTCAAATTTGTGTAAATGTTTATGTACATTGTAAATGTAATTGTACAATCACACGGGCTGCTTAGTAAAACACATTCTGTCAGCATCAGGTATAAGTATCACTTTTTTTTGCGATCCCCACAATCTTCAACGAGACCAAAAAAAAGTCAAGGAGTCACTAAGAAAAAAAAAATTCCTGTATCGAAAAACAAGATGCATCAAGATACTCAATAATCGATTAATCGAATTGCAGCCCTCAGGAATGGTAGTTGAGGTGCCTATCAATTCCCTTCCCTATGTGTTAGACTACTGCAGCATCTGAGAGCTGCCTGCAATGAACTGGTGTCCTGTCCAAGATTTTTCCTCACCTTGTGCCTTGTCCTGCAGGTTAGTTCTAAGACCACCCGTAACTCTGAAGTTGATTAAGCAGGTATATTAAGTGTTTAAGTGAGCTTCAGCGTGGTTAGCATTTCATAAATTGCAAAGATTTCACTGCATTATGGGCAACACCATGTTTAGATGAAGCCCAGTGAGATCATGGTAAATTGTTCTCAGCACAGATTTTAAGGTTATTTGTCAAATGCTATGAGCAACATGATGCCAACATAAATGAGGCACTGACTATTATTCGATGATGTGAGAATGAACTGGAAGCTGACTGTGTGAATATATAGCCCAAAAAACGGTTTAAGCCAGCAATACATTCTGTGCCTGATAATGATTCTTTACAGACAGTTGACAAACTGACTAAGGAAATGAATGTTATGTAGATGGCTATGGAAGGAGAATCTGAGGGCAGCCTGGGGTACAGATATCAGGGGATGTGGCTTTTGCACATCTTTCAAAAATTGCTGTGGTTGTATGTATGGTAAGCTGGGGTGCCAGTCTTGGGAGCCTTATAATGCACATGCAAAAATGTACCATATGAGCAATGACATAGTTCATTGTAAGCTCCTTTGCTTTGGGGATTAGAAATGCACAGCCCAAGCACAGGAAGGTAGTCTCAAGCAGAGCAGGCCTGACAGGCTCTTCTTTTTTTTTACCGCAGTTGTACTCCTTGGGGAAATGGCCTGTCACTGTTGCTGTAGTCCAAGCACCAGTTTCACTATTTGGTCCCTCCCGTACACAATCAGCCTTTGACTAAAAGCTATAAAACAAACTTTATGAATTGACAAATGCATTGGGCTAAATTACTGTGAGTTGTCGATTGGGCTCTGTGCCATGAACGTAATCCTACAATAAATGAAACAAGCAGATGTTGCTAAAGTATCCACACCCATTATTGCATCTAGTGTAACTTTCGATGAGTCCTAAAACACAGGACAGCTGTGTTTACACTACTGCATAGATTTAAAGGGAGCTTAACAGAACATTTTGAATGGTTATTGCAGCACCTTAGTGGGGGATTTTATGACTTGCGCTGCAGATCGTTCAAATTAGTCTGTTTTTGTCTCTGTCACACGTCATTGGGTTCATATCACTTGTGCTACTTCCACATTTTGAAGTTTTTGGAGCCTGGCGACAGTATTTTGTGCTTGTGCATCGTGTCTACACCATGTTTGTTTGAAACGCATTTGAAATTCGCATTGATAATCATTTATTTACTGCATTTGAGATTTAATTTGAAACTGGCGTGCTTTGTTGCTCATTTTGATTCTCAAATTGGACACTCATGTTGACTCATGTTCACTTGCATGCTTTTGTGTTCAGTACTTGTGATTCTTGTAGTGATCCCTGCATGTTCTCACCCTGATTACTGCCCATCGCTGTGCATTTCAGATGTTAGCTATGTGTAGCCTTTTCCGTTCTTTAGGGTTGTGAGTGTTGATGGGCATTGTTGGCTGTTTCCCCTCCATCACTTTTACCCATTTTCCTGTGCTGGCATCCCAACCCTAGACATAACATAATTTGGGCACTCTCCTTTGATTACTTTTATTATCTCTGAGAGTGATCGCTGCTTTTGTCACAGTGGTCACGTTGACTGAGCTCCTTGGTAAGTTAAAAGTGTCACAGCTGGATTGTGCCTCCCCTTCCTCGTCAGGCTGACTAAGCATGCCATGCCAACTAAACTTTCTTGCTGAGGACACGAACCTATAGTGACTCTGTTTACTGGACTAATTATCATTCCAGTAAACATGCCGATAGTCACTCATATGCTCTACGTTATTATACAGTGCTTGAAAAGCACTATATTATTGTTATCTCTCATACTGCTTATAATTATTATACTTGAACTTGAACTGTTCAACATACAGACACTGTTCAAACACCGATACTTACATAGATAATCGCTCTGTGTGGTGTGCTTTGACTTTTGAAGTCAATATGATTTGTTGTTTTTAACAGATTTAAATTTAAATATTAAGAATCTCTGATAGAAATGCATGATGGAATGTTCAGATTAAAATTTTAACTGACAAAATCCTAATTGTAACTGAAATCGAGTACTCAGTGACATGTCATTATATATACTGATACATAAA
Organism: Ancistrus triradiatus; assembly: GCA_025084515.1. Taxonomy (NCBI): domain Eukaryota; kingdom Metazoa; phylum Chordata; class Actinopteri; order Siluriformes; family Loricariidae; genus Ancistrus; species Ancistrus triradiatus. The sequence goes on along the minus strand of JAJAGP010004122.1, from coordinate 2,521 downwards.
CATGTAAATGTTTTAGGACACGCCCCTGCACGTGGCCAAAAGTATTGGGAGACACCCCTGCATGCAGCTAAGTTATTGGGACACGCCCCCGCACAAGGCCAAAAATATTAGGACATGCCAATCACGCGACCAAAACTAGTGCCACACGCGGTTAAAAGTATTGGGACACCTGGGACACCATACCAACCACCTTGCAATCACCTAGCAACACCTTGAACACCGTAGCAACCATCTAGAAAAACCATAGCAACTTCTTAGCAACCATCTAGCAACAACACAGCAACCAACTGGGACACCATAGCAATCACCTATCAACCACCTAGCAATAAAATAGCAACCAACTGGGACAGCATAACAACCACCTAGCAACCACCAAGCAACACCATAGCAACCACCTGGGACACCACAACAATAGCCTAACAACCACCTAGCTACACCATAGCAACAACCTGGGATACCTTAGCAACCACCTAGCAACAAACACCATGGCAACCACCTGGGACATCATAGCAACCATCTAGCAACCACATAGCAACACCTTAGCAACCACCCACCTCCCAACTCAGCCAAAAGTACTGTAACTGTGACGATTCACCATATTAAGAGGCTGGCAAACTGTGAAAACAACAGTAAAAAGAGTTTTAGGACCCAATTGCAGTTAGCTCCAGATGGAAGGAATGAACCAAAGATAAATAAATAAAAGGAACAAAAACAATAAAAGAACAACACGAAAAGAAAGGACAGGTCCACTGAAAACGCGGTACCTGGGTATCGATCCCTTGTCGCTGACGCCAGGGACGAGTGCTCTACGCTTGTACCACGTGAGCACAGATAAAAATGAAAGCACTCCTGATTAACAGAATACAAAGTGAAAGGTTTCACACCGCGCATGTGCAGAGCGATGCAGCTCGGAAAGCAAGAGAAAGCTGGGGGGTGGGGGGCTAAGGACAAAAGAAAGCATCGCTCAAAAATAGGCTTTAAACCTATAACGATATAAAGAAAGGGGAGGAGAAACAGAAACGAATACCTCCAAACGATCATGAGCAGCACAATCCAAAGAAAGGTGGAAAAATGACTGAAAAGTGCGACAGACACTAAGTATCATCCGCGCATGTGCAGAATGATCGGCAGTGCTGAGGGACTCCTAAGTACACATCGGCTGCGTGTACACAGACTGAGGACAGCACGAGAGAGAGAGAGAGAGAGAGAGAGAGAGAGAGGCAGAGATCTGTCTCCCCAAAACTAAGCGTCGGATATGGGGGGAATAATCGCAGACACGAGGAGGTGGTTAGTAGCAGAACGAAGCTTTCCCTTTCCTAGCAACTAAGCCCTACCTGTTTTACCGCGAGTCTCCAGACTCTACAAGGCCTACCTTCTTGTCAAGGCAGGTCTAGCGATTTCCCGAACAGGGTACAAATGTGAGAACCGTAAAAGTAGAGTGCTCTCGGAGTGCGTGAGATGGCCGAGGTCTCGTGTAGAGGGTGCGACAACTGACAGCACCAAAGCGTGCTCTTAAATAGCACTCCACATTCCATCTCGTGAATGCCAGCACCAAGGATGTCAGTGCCCATGCCAGTGCTGAGGACATCAGCGCCGGTGCCAGCGCTGAGGACGTCAGCGCCTGTGCCAGCGCCGAGGACGTCAGTGCCCGTGCCTGTACCAAGGACATCAGCGCCTGTGCCTGCACCGAGAATGTCAGTGCCCATGCCTTCGCCAAGGACGTCTGTGCTACAGGCCGTTCCAAAGGCTGATTGTTTCCAGGCGATCTGCCCAGAACCTATTTGATCCCGTGAGACCAGCCCAGAGGCTGTTTGTTCCGGTAAGACCAGCCAGGAGGCCGTTTGTTCCCAAGAGGCCAGGCAGGAAGCTGTTTGTTCCCAAGAGGCCAGCCAGGAGGGCGTTTGTTCCTGAGAGGCCTGCACAGAGGCCATTTGTTCCCGAGAGACTCTCCCAGAAAACGTTCAGCCCACGGCAGTGCAGAGGACGTCGACACTACTGCCTGCGCGGAAGACTTCTGCGCCCATGTTGTTACCCGGGAGTCGCCCCGAAAGAAAACCCCCAGATAGGATTGATAGCCTACAGCTGTCTGGAACAGTATTTAAGCTGGGCCCTAGCTCAAGTATGATGCAGGGACTTGTCACATACTGTCTCGTGAATGCTTGAGCGATGACATGTTTTTGTTTGGAGGCTGTTACTGCCTATGGTTACTCATGCCTGTTAGCTTTGAACTGCATGTCTCGGCCGCGTATGATGGAGGATTACTCATCTTTGCCCGCGTGTCGTGGAGGATTACTCATCTTTGCCCACGTGTCGTGAAGGATTACTCGCCTTTGCCCACGTGTCGTGGACTACTCACCTTTGCTGAGAGAACTGACGCTGAGAGAACTGAAGCGGAGAATTGCGAGGATCTGGCAACCCAGACTGATCTGCGGTTGCACACAGGACGCCGTTTCGTAGCTGCTAGCAGCTTTTACCTTTGATATATTTTAATTCCCGATCGCATCTGTATCTTATATAATCG
>JAJAGP010004121.1:17691-56101 GCA_025084515.1 Ancistrus triradiatus | reverse complement strand
TGGAGGGAGACGAATGCTGAGTTGCATGCCAAGAACACCATACCTACTGTGAAGCATGGGGGTGGAAACATCATTCTTTGGGGCTGTTTTTCTGGGGACAGGACGACTGATCCGTGTTAAGGGAAGAATGAACGGGGCCATGTATCATGAGATTTCAAGCCAAAACCTCCTTCCATCAGTGAGAGCATTGAAGATGGAACATGGCTGGGTCTTCCAGCATGACAATGATCCCAAACACACCGCTCGGGCAACGAAGGAGTGGCTCAATAAAGGTCCTGGAGTGGCCTAGCCAGTCTCCAGACCTCAACCCCATAGAGCGTTTGTGGAGGGAGTTGAAAGTTCATATTGCCCAGCGACAGCCCCAAAACATCACTGCTCTAGAGGAGATCTGCATGGAGGAATGGGCCAAAATACCAGCTACAGTGTGTGCAAACCTGGTGAAGACTTACAGGAAACGTTTGACGTAAACATTATGTTACAAAGTTGAGTTGAGCTTTTATTATTGACCAAATACTTATTTTCCACCATAATTTACAATTACATTCTTTAAAAATCCTACAATGTGATTTTCTGTATATTGTTTCTCATTTTGTACCTATGATGAAAATTAGAACTCTCATCTTTCTAAGTAGGAGAACTTGTGCAATCAGTGGCTGACAATACTTTTTCGCCCCACTGTGTATTTACACACACATCTTTATGTTGCTTAGCCTGCAATCTGTTTATAATTCTGATAGTTTGAGCTGCGTGATGCCCCCCTTGCATATACGTGGTGACCCTTTTTAAATATTCTATTGGTTTCAGATGAGATATAGAGAGATGTAGCTTTTTACCGCTCAGTGTAGCATGTTCATATTTATCCTTTGTCTCGCTGAGAAACGTTATTCAATCAGCGTCTCCTCTTTTTTCTGTGCCCTAGCCGTTGGTGCCTGAGTCATGGGGGCGTTCCTGGACAAGCCCAAGACAGAAAAGCACAACGCGCATGGTGAAGGCAACGGCCTGCGCTATGGCCTGAGCAGCATGCAGGGATGGCGTGTGGAAATGGAGGACGCGCACACCGCCACCGTGGGCCTGCCACATGGTCTCGACGACTGGTCCTTCTTTGCTGTGTACGACGGGCATGCCGGCTCGCGCGTGGCCAACTACTGTTCCAAGCATTTGCTCGAGCACATTGTTGCAGCGGCGCCTGCTGGTGAGCTGGGTCGCAGTGTGGAGGCGGTGAAAAGCGGAGTACGCGCTGGCTTCCTGCGCATCGATGAGCACATGCGCGGCTTCGCCGACCCACGCAACGGCCTCGACCGCAGCGGCTCCACAGCGGTGGCTGTCCTGCTTTCGCCCGACCACATGTACTTCATCAACTGCGGTGATTCGCGTGCTCTGCTGTGCCGTGACGCACGCGTCCGCTTCTCCACACTCGATCACAAGCCATGTGATCCACGGGAGAAGGAACGCATCCAGAACGCAGGTGGCTCTGTCATGATCCAGCGCGTCAACGGCTCACTGGCGGTGTCGCGTGCCCTTGGCGACTACGATTACAAGTGTGTAGAGGGCAGAGGTCCCACCGAACAGCTGGTGTCACCTGAGCCTGAGGTGTTTGAAATTGCCCGTGTGCCAGACGAAGACGAGTTTGTGGTGCTGGCCTGCGACGGCATCTGGGATGTCATGAGCAACGAGGAGCTGTGCGCCTTTGTGCGTTCCAGGCTGGAGGTTTTAGACGACTTGGAGAAAGTGTGTAACGAGGTGGTGGACACATGCCTGCATAAGGTAGAAAGGCTTTATTCCTGCTATTGAGAAAAATCTTACCATAAACAAAACATTAACTTCTCCTAGCCATTGTTTTAGAATCTGCACTGGGATTTCTAAATGTTTTCTTCTCTCTACAGGGAAGTCGAGACAACATGAGTGTTGTGTTAGTTTGTTTTCCAAATGCACCCAAAGTGTCAGAGGAGGCAGTAAAGAAAGACGCCGAGTTGGACAAGTTCCTTGAATCACGTGTGGAAGGTGAGTATTTCCGTTGACCTTTACGCTCAGAGACTGAAACGAACAGCAAAACAGTGTTTGCCGCTTGCCTTTACATCCTAGAAAAAAACACTTTTACATTGTAGTAAGAGCAGTAGTATATTCATTTATTGCGCAGTAAATATAGGTGGAGGATGTTCGTACAAAGCCAATAATATAAAGTTATATTATGGTTTAGAACTGTGTATCTGTCAGACACACATGTTTGATGTTTATAGTTGGCAGCCAGATTCAAATATCACATCTTGTAATTTTAAAGAGTTGTGTTGACGTTTTAATGCCGTGTCCATGGTCCATGTTGCGCTACTGGCAATTAGTTTACTATAAAATCAATGTTCCCAACTGTTCTACCCATCACACTGTTAGCTTGCACTCAGAAATACATTCTTGAGGTCATCTAGATATTTGTGCTACAAAAGTGTTGTGCAACCTCAAATGTTGGGAGGGTATGAAAAATGCATTACTTCCATTACTTTCACTTTTATTTCATTGGAGATGGTATGAATCAATGATATAAAAAAAAATCTGGTCAACTTCATTTAATTTGTTAATATACATCCATTCCTGCATTTCAGTCCTGCAACACTTAAAAAAACAAAAACAAAAAGTGCTTTCCAACAGGTGATTGTAATCATGATTTGGTACAATATCCACAAAAGGCTATTGAGGAGCAAAGGTGGGCAGATGATCTTTAGTTTGTCAAAAAATGTGTGAGAAAATGATTGAAATGTTTAAAAACAGTGTTCCTCAAAGATTGGAAAGGATTTACATATTTCTTCCTCTACAGTGCATTATATTGTTAAATGATTCAAGGAATCTGCCGGAGCCTAAAACTGCACTTCCTCGATCTCTGATCCCTCAGACGGCACTGCATCAAGAGCCGTCATTCAGCAAGCACTGATATAACCACATGGCCAAGGGATTGCTTTGGCAAACCTTTGTCAAGCACTACAATATAGTGTTACATTCACAAATGCCACTTAAAACTTTACTGTGCAAAAAAGAAGCCTCATGTTAACCATGTCCAGAAGTGGCATCGACTTCTCTGGGCTCTGTGACATTTTTGATTGTCCCTCACACAGTAGAAACATGAATTGTGGTCAGACCAATCAGTATTGCAGATATAATGTGTGGAGAATGTGAAATGCAAAATGTGACAACATTAAAGCCATGCTGTTTAACAAGTACTTAAAAGCACTACAGTTGATGTCAGGCGTGGGCCCATTAGCCTCGTATGTGATCTGGAAGGTGATTGGTTGTACCTGAGCAGCTTTATAATAGTTACTGTAAAGGGCTGATTATATATCCAAACCAGGTATTTAACTAATTAATAAAGATGATCAGAAATGTGAAGTGTTATTTTCATTTTGATTGTGTTGTAATGTGTAAATACATTCGGAGAAAGTTAGACTATTTCTTTAAATGTTCATGGTATAATTTTTTTAACAGGGTATGATGATTTTCTAATATAATATACGACACTCTTTGAGACTTTGAGTGATATAAGAACAACATCGCCCACTAACAGAGCTGTGACTGATCCTAGAGATTGACTCTAGTGTCCTGCCAATGTTATATTACAACCAATAAACAAAAACAAATTTCATGCTTGTTATTCATATTTTTGTAAGAGAGTAGATTTGTTGAGCAACAACTTTCCTCTAAAATCACACACAGACTTCTTGGATGTTGGATGATAGTTAAAAGGATCTGAAGTTGTAAAATGCAGTTTCTTTTAACCATGGCTAGCTTTAGTGATGAATTTATGTTCAGTATGCCCCACCACCAATGACTGATGATAATTTTAACACTAACCTAGACAGTAGTGAATCTGTTGTACATGTGGTTGGTCTAGAGGACAGCATCAAAGTTCAGAAGTTGTTTTACCTTCAAGAACTAACCAAATTTAAATCTTGGATTAGGGTGGCTTCTGATGAATTGTGATCAGAATCTGTGGTAGCATGTGATAGCTTGACAGCTGGCTAAGATGGCTAAGGCTGACCTCATATTAGTGCTGGGCGGTATGACCAAAGAGTTTGTTTCACGTTTGTATCATTATTATTATGTTGAGTTGGGATTTATATTTTTGAGGCTTTTTTTTTTTACTGTCAGGAGTACATGGAAGCATTAGCATGATCATTTGGTGTCTTTTTTAAATTTTATTTTAATATAGTATTACATCAGGACATGGTATTATTACTAGTACTTATAAATTTGTGTGGAGAGCCAGTGAACTCTGCTGAAGGACGAGTAATTACAAACATTGTTTTAAAAAGTACCAGTTTATTTCTTCATACAGATATTCGTCACTTTTCTAGCTGTCAGTAGGGCTGCAGGCTTGTGCATGGCTTTGATCAGGCAGTAGGTGTCGCTATTGCAGCAGCAGGGAGGTAAATGCCTACTGCACCGTGTCTCCCTCGCCTGACTACAGTTAGACTGCAATTAACGTCCTCACCATGTTGAGCTTGCATAGACTGCTGCAAACTTCTAGTGGCCTGGTACTAACAGTCCACATGGCCAACGAACTTTGTCATCACTTAGACTGATGCTCCCTGCTGGCCAGCACTGGCAGACTGAGAAAGTCTTTAACTAGGATGTATCCCCCGAGTCTTTTGTATGGATGTCTGGCAGGACACTTAAATGAACTAAAAATGGCTAATCATGTCAATGTCAATTTGTTTAACACATGATTAACGTAAACTCACTGGCCACTTTAGTAGGTACGCCACGCTAATACCGGGTTTGACACCCTTTTGCCTTCAAAACTGTTATAATTCTTCATGGCATAGATTCAGCAAGATGCTGGACACATTTCTCAGAGATTTTGGTTCAAGTTGACATGATGGCATCACACAGTTGCTGCAGATTTGTCAGCTGCACATCCATTGTTGCAAACCTCCCATGCCATTCCCTGTGGCATTTAAACTAATCTGAAGTCAGTTGGTATTAAGGGGTCCAAAGTGTCCCAAGAAATATCCACCATTACACCACCACCAGCAGCCTGAACTGTTGATACACGGCAGAATGGATCCATGCTTTGATGTTGTTTAAACCAAATTCTCACCCTACCATCAAAATGTTGCATCAGAAATGAGGACTCATCAGAACAGCCTTGCTTTTCCAGTCCAGTTTTGGTCCCATTCTGTAGCCTCATTGACCTTCTGCTGCTGTAGCCCATTTGCGTTAAGGCTTGACATGCTAAGTATTCAGAATTAGTCATTTGCATACCTTGGGTGTAGCTAGTGGTTGTTTGAGTTACTGTTGCTTTTCTATCAGCTTGAACCTGCTTGGCCATTCTCCCCTGTCTTCTGGCATCAACAAGGCATTTTTGACAAGAGAACAGCCACTCACTGGATATTTTTTTTTTCTTTATGACCATTCTCTGTAAACCCTAGAGAGGCCTGTGCGTTAAAGTTCCAACACATCAGCAGCTTCTGAAATACTCAGACCTGCCTGTCTAGCAATAACTATGCATGTTCAAATTGGGACTGTGGTGGCCTAGTGGGTAAGATACTGGACTATGAACCAGAAGGTCCAGGGTTCAAATCCCACCTCTGCCAAGCTGCCACTGTGGGGTCCTTGAGCAAGGCCCTTAACTTACAATTGATACAGTCTTACAATTTAAGCAATTGTGGGTTAAGGTCACTCTGGATAAGGGCGTCTGCTAAATGCTGTAAATGTAAATTCCCTTACATCACCTTTCTCCCCCCTTCTGGTGCTTGATTTGAACTTCAGCAGGTCATCTTGACTGTGTACATGCTTAAATACTTTGTGTTACTGCCATATGATTGGCTGATTAGATATTTCGGTTAACTAGCAGTTGAACTGGTGTACATAAGTGGCCAGTGAATGTAGCTTTATGAATAATTGTTGCAAAAATTCCGTCAGTTAAATCTTCACATTTGTGTCGGTCAGTATTTTTTTTACTGTTCATAAATAAATGGTTCATTGTGACTATTACACATTCTTATCAATATGTAAATACTGCTTTGTACCTACCCCTGCAAGATTTTGCAATTTTATAGGTAAATTTAAGTGTTTAACCCTTTTTCTGCTCTTTATCTTCATTTGTTTTTCCTTTCTCCCCCCTCTCCCATTCTTTTCTCTAATCACATATGTAACATCTCAATCGCCTGGCGTTGGTCCTTTTCTTTTTCTTGCATGCTTCACATTCTGGATAGCAGTTTAGTGCAGCTTTTACAGGTTTTGTAAACTCATGGATTGAGGATTGGGCCAAGGTTGGAGTTGGGTTGTGGTAAAATTTGGCTGGTTGTTTGAAAGGCCTTAGGGAGCCATCAGCACTGCTACTTCGGCGTGGAATGTTCTGGCTGAACATCCCTCTGGAAGCATTCCCAGAGCAGGCCGTCTGAGCTGCAGGGTTTCCTTCTACAGTCCTTCTGTCTGCACTCCAGCTACCTGATGCTGTCAGTTTTTACAAAGGCTTTTAACTCTTGTGCTATCAACTCATACATTTATGTCCTTCTTTTTGTCTGTTCTTACTGTTTCTAAAAGTTGTCCCCACTTTTAGTGGCTAAGGATGTTACATGTATTATGATTTGTATTGAGTATTGTGTTAAGCTGTTAACCCGTCATTTCTTGCTCTCTTTCAGAACTTGTAGAGAAGGCAGGTGAGGAAGGCATTCCTGACCTAGTACACATCATGAGAAACCTTGCCACAGAGAATATTCCTAACCTCCCACCAGGGGGAGGCCTCGCCAGCAAGTGAGCAGGCACATGCACCCTCACACCTAGATTGGTTGAAAAAGAAACCTAAAGATAATAATTAAAAGCTGTAGTTTGCAACTTCAAAAGAATATTTCAGCACCCTTCAACATGTTCTCTAGCAGCTGACTTCTGTTCATGCGTGATTAAGACAATTTGAACATTTACATTTAGTAATATAGCAGATGCCCTTATCCAGGGTGACTTACAGTTAATACAGTCTTACATTGCATGCAGTTGGGGTTAAGGGCTTTGGTCCTGGGTCATACTGGGCATGCAGTGTGGCAGAAGTGGAATTTGAACCATGAGCTTCTGGGCCACAAGCCAGTACCCTAACCACTGCACCACCACAGTCCCACTGTCTTTTATTCCATTGTAGTGAGAAAAGTACGGAGACCCTATTAACTAGAAATGTGCTTATGCAACCTGGTTCTTTCTAATACTCTTATGAAGTGTTATGAGAGCAGCATGAGTGTCTTACCAAAACTGTTCTTATGTAGAATTAAACAACACTGCAACAGTACAGTAAAATGTAGGGCTGGTTCTGTGGCCTCTGTTGTTACTTGCATTAATTTATAAACTGCCATTTGACTTTAAATGATGTTGCATTATGGCCTGGTATAACTCAGCTATTTTTCTGGTTCGGTCTGTCTATTTAGAGACGTAGAGATTTAAAATGTAAAATATAGGGCTTATTTTTCCCTGTGTGTGTGTGTGTGTGTGTGTTTTCCCATTGCAGGCACAGTGTTATTGAGGCTGTGTATAACCGACTCAACCCCCAAAGAGAAGACGACGGGGTGAGTGTCCACTCTGTTACATTCTGGCCACCCCGTGTGTTTTCACACTGACAGCTAGAGGTGCATATTTGTGGTATGCAAATTGCTCCCCACAACAGCTTTCATTTAGGTTAGGTTTTGTCATCTCAACCCTAGTTCTGTCCTGCTGTCTCTTACTCTGCACACAAGGTTCAAAACAGCCTGGAAGCCACTGGGCATCTGCAACAAAGCACAAAGGCTGAGATCACTGCACCAAAAAAAAACACTAGGCAATCACAGAACCACCAAGGAAAACTTTTGTAAAGACTTCAAACAAACACTACTACCAATGACTACATTATATGCATATGTGTGCGATGTTCTTCTGGTTTTACGCAGCTTCTCTTGATGATTACACTTTGGGTTAGTGGTAATGACCAAAAATTATGTACTTAAAAGCTTAAAGTAATTCTACCCAAGTGGATTATGTGATGAAACCAAGATGACACATTGCTGTCTGTTGTCCAGAAGCATTCTCTTGAACTGGGGTCCCAGTAGTGCTGGGCACTATACTAGTTCATCCAGTATACTGGTTTTAATTTGCATTTGTCATTTAGCATACCCCCTTAAACAGTCCTGCAATCCAAGTAACTGTGGGTCAAGGGCCTTGCTCAAGGACCCAACAGTGGCAGACTAGTAGAGGTGGGATTTGAACCCTGGATCTTCTGGGCCATAATCCAGTACCTTAACCGCTAGGACACCACCGTCCCATACGGTATGAATTTTTCTTATACCACCCTAACCCAGCACAGCTGAAACAACAGCTGTTGCATTTCAGTAGGCAGCAAATGACATACAGTAGTGCTTGAAAATTTGTGAACCGTTTAGAATTTTTTATATTTCTGCATAAATATGACCTAAAACGTCATCACATTTTCACACAAGTCCTAAAAGTAGATAAAGAGAACCCAGTTAAACAAATGACACAAAATTAGTGTACTTGGTCATTTATTTATTGAGGAGAATTATCCAATATTACATATTAGTGAGTGGCAAAAGTATGTGAACATCTGGTATTAGCAGTTCATTTGAAGTTCAATTAGTCAGGTGTTTGCAATCAATGGGATGACAATCAGGTGTGAGTGGGCACCTTGTTTTATGTGAAGAAGAGAGATCTGTCAAAGTCTGCTCTTCACAAAGCAGGTTTGTGGAAGTGTATCATGGCACGAACAAAGGAGATTTCTGAGGACCTCAAAAACAGAGTTGTTGATGCTCAGAGATTTCTAAAGGAAAATGTCAGGACATCTGTCCATGAACTGAATCTCAAGAGAAGGTGGGTCATGCAGCGAGACAACGACCCTAAGCACACAAGTCGTTCTACCAAAGAATGGTTAAAGAAGAATAAAGTTAATGTTTTGGAATGGCCAAGTCAAAGTCCTGACCTTAATCCAATCGCCACACCAGTTACTGAAAGCAGAGGTTCACATACTTTTGCCACTCACTGATATGTAATATTAGATCATTTTCCTCAATGACAAAGTAAATAAATGGCCGAGTATAATATTTTTATTTCTTTTGTTTAACTGGGTTCTCTTTATCTACTTTTTGGACTTGTGTGAAAATCTGATGATGTTTTGGTCATATTAATGTAGAAATATAGAAAATTCTAAAGGGTTCACAAACTTTTTGGCACCACTGTATATGCGATGATAGTGATGGATCATGAAACCACCAGAGTCTTTAAAAAAAAAAACAAAAAAAAACAACTAGATAAAATTGTTGGTCATACCGCCCAGCACTACGTCCTTGGTAAAGATAACTAAGAGTTATAAGAAATTCACTTTTTTCATGAATTAGCTTAACCTAAAAAATGAGGAAAAATCCAACTTTTTCTTTAATTGAATTTAGTCTGAGAAAACCTTGCATCAAGAGAATTGTTTTTAACAAACCACATGTGCCACAAAAACTGGCACCCCAAGAAATTCTGAGAAACAAAATGGAACAAGCATTCATTGGCTTTAAGTTGTTCATATTGTGTGGGAACTTTCAAACAGTAATCCATTACTTTCGGCGTCACTGGTGTATATATATCAGGTGACTCAGAGATCAAATTCTCTTAGTCATTTTTCAGCATGGGAAAGGCAAGAAAACAAAATTCAAATAAGAGAAAGGAGTATTGACTTTCACAAGTCAGGGAATGGCTATAAAATAGCTAATCACTTGAAAATGCTTGTATTTGCAGTTAGGACAATAAGTAAAATGTTCTGTTCACCTGGATCTAAGTTTATTGTGCCCTCATGCACACTGATGAGGATGATAAGAAATGCAAAAAAAATCCCCAAGGATCACTGTTTGGTTAAAAAGTAGCATCAGCACCACCTCTTTGCCATTATTTGGAAAACATGGCAGGAAATGGCCTTTTCTCTCATCTGACCACAAACATAAGTTGGATTAACCCTAATGGAACAGGAACCTTGTTCCAGGCCAGATGAAACTCAAATTTAGCTTTTCGGCAACAAACACTTAATTTTGATGAGTTTTGATGTAAAACGAAGGATGACTACATTGAACCTGATGCCCACTAAGTATGGTAGAGGAATTGTGATTGCTGTGGGACTCTTTTTCCTGCAAAGGCCCTGGAAACGTCATTAGGCATCATGTACTCCATGAAATGCCAGGACATTTTAAATCAAAATTTGTCTGCCTCTACCACATAACTAAATGAGTCATCACTAGCTCTTACAGCCCAACATGCTCTGAAACATGTCCAAAATAGTTTATTTCAAAGTTTTAGTTTTTTTGCCGATTGATCGTCAAGGAAGTGGTAAATTGTGGCTTGTTTAGCAGCCTGTCAAACCCAGTGCTTGCTTTTAAGTTTTGTTAATTACTGCTGTTTTCAGTGCTCTAAATTATTTGCCTGTGGTACACACTGAAATAGTTCTGTACTTTTCGCTGCAGTCTATTATCAGGTTTTTGTTCCGAATGTGTGCTTGTTCTCCAATATACTTTACACCAGTTTTTTTTTTTTTGCATCAACACACATAACTTTAGCTGAAAAATGAACTGTCATGAGACTCTGCAGGAAAGACAGTAATCCAAGCCAGAGAATGGTGTCTTCTGTCATACTGATTAGCATTTTAAGGGCCTTTTTGCTAATCCTGTGTTCACTTCTTTGATTAATGCAGCCCTCCTGTTTCATTTGGTAAGTTTAATATGAATCCTGCTTTCTACAGAAGGTGAAAATTTTGTTAGATACCCTCTAATTATTTGAAAGGTCTCTATTTGGAGGTGCTGAGGCAGAGTTAATATTGGTTCATGAGTAATCGATTACACAACATGCTTTAGTTTGAAATGTATATTTATGATGTTCAACTTCATTATAGTGGAAACTTGAAGTCATTGTCACTTCCGTTGTGTTACATTTGTACAGATGATCAACTGTTTTGGGCAGAATTTGCATGCCACAATACTGTACTGTGCACATGTCTTATGCCACCATTAGATTGTGTTAGCAGTTGTTTGAGCAATTGTATAATAACCGTATAGTATTATTTACTCAGTCTCTTTTATTAGAATACAACCAGAAAATACAGGAAAATTGTATTAAAAAAACAAAAAAATCTGAAAAGAAAAAACAGCTTCTATAGGCTAGTGTGACCTCCCTTTACACTTGAGCAATAGCAGCATCTGGCAGCTTCGAGGGTCCTTGTTGACCCTTTTACAGTCTGAAGAAGCTTGACCAGGAATTTTCTTTTTGGAAGGGTAAGCAGTCAAGAAACAACTTTTTCAGAGGGGGAACAGGGTGAAAAGATATGCTAAAGCTCACAAAGATTGGAAAGAGGTTTAGTGGACAAGTGGATTATGGAGTGAATAATCCAAGTTAGGTATTTCGGTCCCAGTCATAAACATGCTATATATGGTCATTGTACCATTTGCTAAAATAACAACTCTAATGATGTCCTAGATTCTTAAAGACTGCACTGTAGTGTATATAATTTCTTACATTCACAGAAGAGTGCATTTAAATGTTAAGCAATATTAGTGTTAGTATTATTATTATCAATGGAATTGCATGTTAGGAAAGGCAGACTTATTTGATTGCTTACAAAATCCCTGAATTGCTATTGATAGCTTGGGGTGAACGCTTATATAAAGTTTTGAACGCTCACTCCAAAAACATTCAAATTTCAGTTTTATGTTGACGGCCCTTGTGCTGACCATGTGCATCCCCTCGTGGCCACAGTTTACACATCTTTTAATGGCTACTTCCTGTATGATAATGCACCATATCACAAAGCATAAAGTCTCAAACTGGTTCCATGAACATGAAAGTGAGTTCAGTGTTCTTCATTGGCCTTCCCATTCAGCAGGTCTGAATCCAAAAGAACACCTTTGGGATGTGGTTTAATGGGAGATTGACAGCATGAAAGTGCAACTGAAAAATCTGCAGGAATTGCATAAGTCTGTTGTGTCAACATGGAGCAGAATCGCAAGAGAATGTTTCCAGTATCTTGTGGAATCCTTGCATGTTTGGAGAGTAAATGGACGTGTTACGAGCCGCGCTGCCCCACGATCTGATGCTAGAGCGCAGTGATGGCTTGGCAAACGCACCGGGATGGGAATGGCACTCCTGAGCACGCATGCGCCAACCTTAAGGGGTGCTAATTGCTTCATTGACGACACCTGCTGGCTCAGGTACTTCAAGCCAACCCTGAGCAGCATTGGTTGTCACACCCTCACCGCCTCGCACGTGTCTCGCGTTCTGTCGCGTTTTCTTTTCGGGTTCCCAGGTCTTGTAGAACGTGGTAGCTCGTTCTTTGCGAGAATGGAAATTGTACCTCAGGAGGGTCGGAGGTTAATTCAGGGCTTAGCATGGTAAGAGTAGGGTAAAGGATCCCGCTGCTCGCTCCCTCCGCTTTTCCCTTCTCGGTCTCTTCCTTCTAAAACCGATACGAGCTCCCCGCCATTTCCCCTCGCTGTAACCTTCTCCTTTCAGTACTTGTTATCCCCTCAGTGATCGGGAGTAACTTTTTCCCCGTTAGTGCTATTTTTTGAGGCGCTTGTGCTTTTGTCGCCTCGTCCCTCTGTGTTCGCGTCCTTGTCAATCGCTGCGCATGCGCAGTTTTCTGTGATTTTTCAGGATACGTCCTGGAGATCCCCAAAGATTCCCGTAGAGCTAGACGTTTCTCACTCCACTGCGCTTGTATACTTTGTCGCTTCTGCCCATGTCGCAGACCCGTGTACAATCGTTGCGTAAAGGGAGCCTGCGCCAGAAGCGCAAGATTCTGCTCCCATGAGCTCAGCACTTTCGATTTGCCCTTGCAGTCGCCACAGTGCCTTTCTAGCGTTGTTGGTGCCTTTTTGTTCACCTTCCTGCTTTCGTTAGAAGCACATATATATTCTGTTTAATATTACTTTTGCATTTGAATCCGCTACACGCGGTGCTTGCGTTTGCCCTTCTAGCCATGTACTTCCCGGCTTCGCCACGCAGCTCTGGTGGCACACCGGTAACCCCCACTGAGCTGCCAGTTTAACGATCCAGGTTCTATTCCAGCTGCTGGACATTTCAGACACAGCTGAATCTTTCTCTCCTTTTTGTGCCTGTGTGCATATTCCCCCACACACGTTTTCCTTTTTACTTATTATTTTTACCTTTAGGGACTTGCCTGCACCTTTGCGTCCTAAGCCCCCATGTACTTGGTTTGCCATGCCGAACCATAACAGTAGGCCCTACCCAGTTATTAGTATAGCATTCCTAATAAAAGGTCTGTGTAGCAACAGGGACTCTATTTTTATAACACTGGTCTCCTTTTTTCTGTTATTTTCTTACAACAGGATAGGATATAGTATCTTACATAATGAAGAAGCTATGCTAAGAGGCAGTTTCAGTGTGGGATGAAGTTAAATGAATCAGTAAAGTAAAACTGTGCTGTCTGTTTCATTTCTATAGAATGGAGCAGACCTAGAGGACCCTTGGTAGCTGCCCATCTTGATGACCTGCGCTCTTAAAGGATCCCTCTGTTTGCGAGACACCCTTCATACTCTTGTTTCCTTTTTTTTCTTCTTCTATGAAACCAAAACATTGGTATTGGGCCATCAGTAATAATTTGAAGTATAATGACACAAACAGTCCTTTGAAAAGGTCTGTAAGCATCTTTTTGAGTAAAACATGAGGGAAGGAGAAGAACTTCAGCATTAGAAATCACAAATCAAATCACACATCAAACTATGAACAGTTTTTGTGCTTTTTTTCCCTTTGTGGTTGTTGGTGTTTTTGTTAAAACTTTGGTTTGGAGCGGGATACGCCCATAAGCGCTGTGGTGCCTTTTTCTAATCGGCGACGGATGGAGGGGGATTCGAGCTTGAGGCCGTTCCATGGCTGTCTAGCGCAGAGCACAAAAGAGCAACCAGGCAACTTGAGACCACTGCTACCCTTGGACTTGGAGGGTACGGACCATCACTGGCTTTAACGAGGAGTTCCTTGACTGACGACTGCATGTGGAACAAGTCTGGAGGACTTGCTACTTTACTACATAACCTGTGTGGAAAAGTTTGGAGCTTGACAGCTTTTGCACCTTTTACACCCCACCGCCCCATACGTGCTCTCACAGACGGTAAAGCAGAGGGACTGCTTCAGTATTGCTTCATTCTGCAGTTTCACTCATTTGGTTGTTATAAGCTTTTAATCATGCTGTTTCAGAGAATATAGATTATATATAGAGAGAGAGATAATATAAACTATATATAGATATTGCCATATATATATATATATATATATATATATATATATATATATATATATATATATATATGTATATGTAAAGTCATATATTTTTTCCCTCCACGAGTATGGTGTCATTTATGGTTCTTGTTTGAGAAGCAATAGATGTGACAAAGGTATGTGTGTCTAGGGTTGTTGCGTGTTAAATCCCTACCGTTGATTATCACCCAACAAAACCAACTTGCAGCCACCGAGTCTCATATGACAACACTGGTTATATTCAGTGTTTTTCTTTCACTCCATGTTGTACCATTGGATCAGATGCATGTCATAATGGACTACAAACATTGGTTAAAGTCATTGCCTGTGTTCCAGGTTGCATTGTCATGAGCCAAAATTACCCTCATGGATAAGTGGATAGATTAAACTAGAAGGCTCAACAGCAGTGTTCTAATCTGGTGTGTGTGTTTGCGACGTTATCTGTGAAATATTTAATTGAATGGGAAATTTAACAAATATGGTATAACAAATGTTAAATTGGAAAATTTGATCATTTTAATATTCAAGCATGCTCGATAGCTTCAAATCAAAGTATCTTTGATTTGACATCGTCTAATTCAGCAGTTTCTGTCCTGGGTGATAGGAAAACCTTCAGTGATTTGACATGGAATAACTGGTGTGTCTGTGTGAGGCTGGCATCTGACAAAGGGAAAGGAGAAGTGTGAATTATTTAGAATATAAGGAGATTGTGCAAGTTCTGTGACTTGGACACTCAAGAACAGTAGATGCTGGAGATGCTAAGAGATCCTTGATGCCTGTTGAAGCCACACTACTACTCTGCTCTGATCCTTTCTGTATCTCTGCCTTTTAACTGCCTCGGTTTTCGCTTTCACCTTGCAAAACAGAACTCTCGACTTAACCTGCCTTTTTTCCTCTCTTGAGTGTATTGTAAAATGGTGTGAGTTTTTTGTTTCTTTTGGTCAACTAAACCTAAATATGAGCTTTATGATGACTTTGCGTGTTCTTTTCAAACTCGGCGTGCAAGTGTAATACTTGTTTTGCTCAATTGCGTTTTCAGGACTCATGGATGACTGCAGAAATCATTTGCTATCTAATCGGTGAATTCGAGCAGAACAATAAAGATCAAGTAAAAGATGTTTTTCCATATCTTGTATTGAGTAAGCTGTTTTTACTTTAATGTGTTGTAATTTTTATCGGGTCTTGAAATTTGCATCTTGACCTAGTAAATGTTATGGAAGCAGTTGGGTTTTCTGCTGTCATGAATTTCACTTTAAAGAATGTAGAACCAAGTATAGCCGCTGTTGCACCAGACAGTTCTGGGGACTAATTCGGGAAGACCTACCCCCTGTGGAGCTTTCCTCCATTTTAGTGTGAAGCTCTGTTATTTATACGACTGTTGGTCTACAAGTATTTAGTGGCAGTTGCCCTCAACACTGACTATTCACTTGCGTCACTATGTCTGGACCAATCGCTGATCTCTTATGTCCAGATCCATGTCTGCTTACTTGTCACTCAGGGTTCTTATGCACTGAGGAGTAGGAGCTAAAAATGTCGCTATACATGGAGTTTTAAGAACTACAGTCGTCCCCAGTTCCTGTGGTTGGAACACGTGAGAAACGGTACAGTTCTAATAACTATGAAAAAGTTAATCCATGCTGAAGTTTTTAATTTTGCCTCTATACCCTTTTTAAGCACTTCTAGATGGTGCGTGTTCCAGACTTATGTTTGTAGGGGGCCTTAATTAACTTTGGTAAGAACTACTACTGTACTTAATATTATGCAATACCCTAATAAATATTTTGAGCGGTGGTTCTTAAACATGTTGGAGTAATTGACAGCTTTGTAAAATGGAAGGAAGACATAACCTCATGAGATCCATGGATCCCTTAATTTTCATGTTCTGCTTTTAAAAAAAAAAAAAAAAAAAACTATTCTCAAGGCTTTTCAACTTATTTTAAAGTGGGAAAAACACAAAGACATGCAGGTGGACATGGAGAACCACCAGGTGCGGAATTGGTCATACCAGAACAAATCACCAACACCTACTGAAGGGAGAGACACCTATGTTATGTGACTGCGGCCAAGTTCTGATCACACATCCTGATGGAATGGCCAAGATTCAGCAAGGAATGGAAAAATACACTCGGAACAAAAAGCTTTGAACTGGACTAACACTAACAACCTGATACAATTTTTGAAGAGTGTGTGCACGCATACATAAGAGACTTGTATAGTTTTATGTACAGGAAAGTCACAGATTTAACCCCTTCGTGTTTGAGGGTGTGCACCAAGCCCAAGAAGATGCCCCCCATCTTTCCATTTTACAGTGTTGCTTGACAATTACCTAGTCCTTTCAAATGCCCAAAACATCATCCACATATCTCACACAAGTCCTAAAAGTAGATCAAGAGAACCCAATTAAAGTGAGAATGAATATATACTTGGTCATTTTGGTAAATGTTGCCCAGTCCTGAAGACCAGCTTGGAGAAATTTTAGCCCATTCCTCTGAACAGCTTCAGCTCTGAGATGTTGGTGGGTTTCCACACATGAACTCACTTCAGGTTTATGGACAAACTTTCCTTTGAATTAAGGTCAGGGCTTTGACTTGGCCATTCCAAAACACAAGTCTTCGTTAACCATTATTTGGTCGAATGAATTGTATGCTTGATATAACGCATCTTATCTAAACCAGAAAGTTTTACTGTTGTTTCATCAGTTCACAAAATGTTTATCCAGTAGTCTTGTGCCACATGATATTTAGGAAACTGCAGAATGGCAGCAATGGGTTTTTTTTTTTGTTTTGTTTTTTAGAGCAGCCGCTTTCTCCTTGCAGATGTACCATGTACACTAGTGTTGTTCCGGTGTTCTCCTGATAACTGACTTGTAAACATTAACTTTAGCCAATGTTAGAGAGGCCTTTAGTTGCTTAGAAGTTTCCCTGGGTTTGTTTGTGACCTCACAAACAATTACACAGCATGCTTTTGGAGTGGTCTTTGGTTGTTGACGACCACTCCTGGGGAAGGTAACAATGGCCTTGAATTTCCTCCGTCAGTACACAATCTGTCTGTGGATAGGTGGCACCCAAACACTTTAGAGATGGTTGTATGGCCTGATGAACATCAACATGACTCCAAGAGGTCCTCAGAAATATATGTTGTTCTTTCCATGTTGCACTGCATGCTGTGAATAACAGTTTCAGTTTCCTCCAACATTCCAAAGATGTTAGGTCAGTTGGCTTCTCTAAGGTTTCCCAGTGAGAGCGACGGGATGTATGTATGCATGCATCTGCCTTGCAATGGACGCCCTGTCTACTGGTGGTTTCCACCTTGTGCCCTGTGCTGTCGTTATAGGCCCCCACGCATGTCTGAGGAAGGGCAGGCTGTTTTTTGGGATTGTTCCTTCTGGCTCTGCAATTTACTGACATCCCATAGGCCTGCACCATATGTTCACCGACAGCAGGGTCTGGAGCCATGGTGACCCTGAACATCAAAAAGCAGGTTTAAGTCATGGAAAAAAGAGGAGGAAGGCCTGCAGTTCACCTCCAGTATAACTTGCGTTGAGTGCTTAGACAGGTATTCATGTTTTTTAAAATTGAATGACCCCAACATGTATAAGCTTTTCTTATGGGTTACAGCTGCCAAGAGTAAGAAAAATAGGTCTGTATTCCTCCAAAAGTTAATATGGCTTTGTTGGTGGTTTTTGAACACCTACATGTCATTTTTGAGATGCTGTTTTAAATAATAATGCAGTTTGTGTGTATTGGGGGACCTGGGTACCCAAATACAGTATAGTTTAAAGGTTAGGTGTAGGCATTGTAGCATTTCAGTAGTATGCTAAGCAGTGGAAAATCCTATAATATATAACAGAATATATACTCATTGACAAAAAATGACTTATTTTCTTATATATACACACACATACATACATACAGTGGGGCAAAAAAGTATTTAGTCAGTATTTGGTACTTAGAAAGATGAGAGGTCTGTCATTTTCATCATAGGTACACTAACTAAATCACATTGTAGGATTTTTAAAGAATTTAATTGTAATTTATGATGGAAAATAAGTATTTGGTCAATAACAATAGTTCAACTCAATACTTTGTAACATAACCTTTGTTGACAATGACAGAGGTCAAACGTTTCCTGTAAGTCTTCACCAGGTTTGCACACACTCTAGCTGGTATTTTGGCCCATTCCTCCATGCAGATCTCCTCTAGAGCAGCGATGATTTGGGGCAACATGGAATTTCAACTCCCTCCACAAATGTTCTATGGGGTTGAGGTCTGGAGACTGGCTAGGCCACTCCAGGACTTTCAAATGCTTTTTTATGGAGCCACTCCTTTGTTGCCCGAGTGGTGTGTTTGGGATCATTGTCATGCTGGAAGACCCAGCCACGTTCCATCTTCAATGCTCTGACTGATGGAAGGTGGTTTTGGCTTAAAATCTCACGATACATGGCCCCGTTCATTCTTCCCTTAACACTGATCAGTCGTCCTGTCCCCTTTGCAGAAAAACAGCTACAAAGCATGATGTTTCCACCCACATGCTTCACAGTAGCAAGACCCAGTGTCTAATCAGACCACACCTGTAATCATCTATATATCTTCCTGAGCAATCTGACGAATTTACCTTTTTTTTGTCAGTGAGTGTATATCTAGTTCAAGGCGCATATATCTAAAGGCGCTTTTAAAAGAGACATATTCACAATGCCTTTACAAGACAAGGGTTTCTCAAGCTTTTTCACCTCAAGCCCCACCAACTTATATGCAGAAAACTTAATGACCTAACGGAAAAGATTTATTTCTGAAGTGCTGATACTTAAAACTGTGGTAGCCTAGCAGGTAAGATACTGGACTATGGACCAGAAGGTCCAGGGTTCAAATCCCATCTCTGCCAAGCTTCCACTGTTGGGTCCTTGAGCAAGGCCCTTAACCCACAATTGCTTGGATTGTAAGATTGTATCAATTGTAAGTCGCTCTGGATAAGGGCGTCTGCTAAATGCTGTAAATGTAAAACTAAGAAACTGTAATTATATTTAAAAAGGTGAGTTGAAAATTATTTTGTTAGCTCTAACTCAAAATAAGACTCCTGTGACAGCCAGTGTGGTCTCCATATCTGTGGCGACCATAAACACAGCGTATACCCAGGGATGGAAATCCCAGTTAGATGGGACCAAATGTCCTCAGAGTGACAGGACAAATCTTTTGACTTGTGAGAACTGGTTTGCCTGTCCTCACTTCTTCATTATTATTATTTTTATTTTTAAAAATACATTTAGGCTAGTTGAAGAAAAAAAAACTCAAAAGTTCAAAATATTCGCTTTAGTTTGCTGAGGTTAGGGTTATGTATGGGTAGGGTTAGCATAAATTAGCTACAGCAATTATTATGGCAATGGAAAGTCATCACAAGAATAGCAAGATACACAAGCTTGTGCGCGTGCGTGCGAGCGAGTGAGTGAGTGAGTGAGAGAGGGTGTGTAACAGTTTGTACTTTGGACTCTTCGGGGTACTTGTACTCCTCGAGTAACTCTCTGACTGTGTTATTAGTGCTGAGACTCGTACAGGCAAGATGAGTTTAACCCGGGCTAATGGGAATTCGACTGTGGAACTGAAGAAATACTGTGAGAACTCGGCTTTCCAGAATGACGATAGTAAAGAGGCTGATAAAGCCAGTGTGAACTCCGGGGTGTCGGGGTGTGCAGGCGCAGGCGCAGGTGCAGGTGCAGGTTCAGATGATGGCGCGTACACTCAGATTAAACCGTACGCCGGCATGCCCAAAGAGGTGCTGCTGCTCTACTCGCGTAAGGCTTGTTACCGTGTCCCCAGAGAGATCCTGTTCTGGTTAGTTTTGGCGTGCACCCTGGCGCTCGTAGCTCTCACCATCACGATCATCGCGCTCTCTCCTCGCTGCCTCAGCTGGTGGCAGACCAGCCCCGTCTACCAAATTT
Organism: Ancistrus triradiatus; assembly: GCA_025084515.1. Taxonomy (NCBI): domain Eukaryota; kingdom Metazoa; phylum Chordata; class Actinopteri; order Siluriformes; family Loricariidae; genus Ancistrus; species Ancistrus triradiatus. The sequence goes on along the minus strand of JAJAGP010004121.1, from coordinate 35,913 downwards.
ACCCCCGATCATTCAAAGACTCGGACGCAGACGGTGTCGGAGATCTCAAAGGTAACGCTTATAATCAAGTATCACTGTTTTGTACAGATATATTCGCTTTTCTGTGAGGATTAAAACAGCAACATGTGGGAGGTTTAATGGTGTAATAATGTCCACTGAGAAAGATTAGCCTAATGCACAAGACCTTTATTTGAATGAAGGTGTACAGGTGAACATTACCACGCTGAGTACCCAGGAAAAAATTTACTGTGAAATTTGACAGTTGAACCATGAAGTGGCCAAATTACCATCAAAAATTCATAGTAGAACTGTGAACGTCATGGTCAAACTGAAAGTTCACATTAAGACTGTCAAGCAATTCAGTTTTACTATGAAACTTGACAGTATATTGTTTCCTGGGTAATTTCTTGCTTATGATATACACTCCGGCGATGGACGTTGGTTTTTGTTTTAAACTTTAAAATTTCGTCACATTTGAGCAAATCCCCATCCTTTTATGTGGAATATAAGTAGCCTACTTGAAAACGTAGCTGTGAAAAAATAACAGTAAAAACAGCAGTTGGTGAGAATTTTTAAAAGGTGGAAGACTGAGCACAGAGAAGGTTCAAGTTTATAATATTTATAACTATTGGTGAATCACTTTCTTAGAGAAACAAATTTTGCCATAGTAATTGCTTATTCAATATGGTCTGCAGATACAAAGTTTAACCAATATGGAATCCTTTCTTAAAATGCTTAAAGTTTGTGTCTGATTAGACACCGGGTGTGTACACACAGTTTCACCCATTGTCGTCCATACCAATGGACAATATGCATGAAATGCATTTTTATGCAGCCTTTAATCAGTTGTTTCATATCAAGTCAAGTCAGATTTATATAGCGCTTTTCACAATGGAGCATTGTCTCAAAGCAACTTTACAATTTTAGATTATCTCCTAATATCTACGTCCCGGGCCACTTAATGCCGATGTGCATATTTCACATTTTATTTGAACTATGACTAGATGACTTACTAGTTTAGATAAATTTGTTTCGTTCTTAGATTTATCATCTATGCCGCCCAAGGAGGTTGGGTCCCTTTTTGAGTCTTGGTCCTCCCAAGGTTTCTTCCTCATAACACTTAGGGAGTTTTTCCTTGCCAGTGTCACCCTAGGCTTGCTCATTTTGGGACTGGACGTAGATATTAGGAGATAATCTAAACTTGTAAAGTTGCTTTGAGACAATGCTCCATTGTAAAAAGCGCTATATAAATAGATCTGACTTGACTTAACGTCCAATCCCAAACTGAGCAAGCCTAGGGTGACAATGGCATGGAAAAACTCCCTAAGCGTTATGATTAAGAAACCTTGGGAGGACCAAGACTCAAAAAGGGACCCAACCTCGTTGGACAGCGTAGATGATAAATCTAAGAATGAAATTTATCTAAACTAGTAAGTCATGGAGGGATAGTTCAAATAAAATATAAAATATGCACATCGGCATTAAGTAGTCTGATACACAGTCACGCTAGGATCCTGAGTCTAAGCAGGAAAGTCCTTGGCGGCACTTTGACCCCAGCCAACCGGAGGAGGGAGAGAGTTACTGCCCTCTGGTGTGGCCCGGGTATTGTGGGGCTGGAGCTGATGTGAAGCTTCAGTGAAGCTGCAGCGGATGAACATCATATGTGGGGCTGGAACTGGTACTGGAACACAGCTCGGAGAGAAAACAAAAAATGCAACTAGTTATTGATTAAGAGCACAGTGTCTGTTAACAATCACTGATGCCACGTGTAGCATGAGACCCTGGCAGCATTAGCTATAGCAGCATAGCTAGAAAGAGGAGAACTGGAAGGTAACATAGCCACGAGGGATCACATGAGACATCGGCAACCCCACGGGAGGCAGAAGACAGCAACCCAATGTCTCTGATCACCATAAGACTCTGACTATGAACCCCCAGTTCTGCCCTTAGTCTAAGGCAAGGATGCACAAGTCAAGATCACAAGGACTGAAGCCCAGTTCAAGAAGATCGCCCACCCAACACTCCCCGCTAACGGACAAGGCATGACTCCAGACTCCGGCCCCATTGACCCAAGCCATGTATCCCAGTCTAAATCTAGTCAAAAGCCTGCGCAAATAAGTATGTCTTTAGCCAAGACTTAAAAATTTGGAGAGTGTCTGAGTCTCACACTAAAGTGGGAAGTTTATTCCATAGTTGGGGGGCCATGTATGAGAACGCCTTTCCCCCTGCTGTGACTTTTTTAATTCTAGGAACTAAAAGAAGTCCTGCACCCTGCGAACGAAGTAGACGAGCTGGATTGTAAAACTCTCTGAGATAATGTGGGGCCAGGCCATGTAGAGCTTTATAAGTTATAAGAAGTATTTTGTAATCAATCCGGAATTTAACTGGTAACCAGTGTAGTGATGATAGAACAAAAGTGATATGATCAAATTTTCTAGTTCGAGCGGCTGCATTCTAGCAATCGCGCGGCTGCATTCTGAACTAATTGAAGTTTATTTATAGATTTACTAGAGCATCCAGTAAATAAGGCGTTACAGTAATCCAACCTTGAGGTGAACCAGTTTCTCCGCATCACTAAAAGAAAGCATATTTCTGAGTTTAGCGATATTACGTAATTGAAAGAAAGCAATTCGAGTGGCTACTAATGTGCGCATCAAAGGAGAGATCTGAATCATATATGAAGTTTTTTACAGACGGACTGGGTGGACAGCCATCTAGATTTAGGATAGATGTAGCCAACCTGTCTCTCACAGCCTTGAGTCCCACTAATAAAACCTCAGTTTTAGCTGAGTTAAGTAAGAGAATATTAGATGACATCCAATCTTTTATTTCCTTTACACAATTCTCAATTTTGTTGATTGTAAGGCTGTCATTTGATTTGGCTGATATGTACAGCTGTGTATCAGTGGAAACTAATGCCATGTGTATCATTATTGTTAATAGTTAAAATGACATAATTAAATGGATTGATTAAACTTTATGAAAAAACATGATAGACATAAGCTTGTACAAATGTAATCATAATAGAGCAATAGGACAAAAATAGCATTATAGTAAATCTATGACTTTATGATCATTTTAACATTAAAGAAAAATGCTAATACACAAATTCTTGCTCAGGCATTAAGGAGAAATTAAGCCATTTCGAGTACCTGAACATCAAATCCATCTGGATCAGCCCTTTTTATAAGTCTCCCATGAGGGACTTCGGCTATGATGTGGAAGACTTCCGAGATGTTGATCCTCTCTTTGGGACCATGGCAGACTTTGAGGACTTGCTGTCCACCATGCATAGCATGGGTGAGCATATATGAAGCACAGACATCTGCATTAATGCAACCTTCATCATTAAGACCTTATAGCATGGTGGTGGTAGTTTGACAATTTACTGACTTGTTATAATGTGTCCTTGCGGGGTAATTATTCTACATTTGACTCAAGTTGTTTTGTGTGACTGTCGTAGGCATGAAACTGATTATGGACTACATTCCCAATCACACTAGTGATAAACACGTCTGGTTCCAGCTGAGCCGAAATCGCACTGAATACTATTCAGACTTCTATATCTGGGCGAACTGCACTGAGGGCACACCACCTAACAACTGGGTATGAAAATACACAATCCAAATACACCCATTGTTGGTATTGTTGTCTATTTAAAGTATAGGGACAGAAGTAACCTAGCAGTTAAGATACTGGACTTTGGACCAGTAAGTTCAGGATTCAAATCCTACCTCCATTGCTGACATGTATATCTTTATTTATTTATTTTTTAATTAATAAGCATCATATTATATAATAAGCACCACTCGCTTAGCTGGTATATTTACATTTAGTCATCTAACATACGTTCTTATCCAGACTTACAACTGATATAATCTTGCAATGTACAGTATAAGCAATTGTAGGGTTAGGGTCTTGCTACCATATCTGAAATGCATCAGCAAATACCCAAATCTACAATTAGAGATCACTTTGACAACTTGACTGGAACTAGGTTCTCTGGTCAGATGAGGAAAAAAAAGTTTTTTTTGCAGCAGATGGGTTTTTGGCAACAATGGGTTTGATATTAGAAAAGAAGCTAATCCTGTTTTGGTATTGTAGAGGTTAATCTGATGTTCATCTACTGATTTTTCTCTAAAGATAATAGGAACCTGAATCCATGGCTTCATGTACTAGGTGATGGTTGATTTCAAAAAGTAAAAAAAAAACCATTCAATTACAATTGGAATTCAGTAATAATACATGCAGCAGTGATAAGGTCCTGTATAAAATCTCATCTGTTACAGGATGAACAATCACATGGAAACTTCAAAGCTGTATGTTATTGCTTGGGACTGTGATGGCTTAGCGGTTAGGGTACTGGACTATGAATCAGAGGGTCCAGGGTTCAAATCCCACCTCTGCCAAGTTGGGTCCTTGAGCAAGACCCGTAACCCACAATTGCTTTGATTGTAAGACTGTATCACCAACTGTAAGTCGCTCTGGATAAGGGCGTCTGCTAAGTGACATAAATGTAAATGTAATGTAAATGTTACATCCTTAGGTGAGCGTATTTGGGAACTCCAGCTGGACGTATGATCCGGATCGACAACAGTGCTACTTCCATCAGTTTCTCAAAGAACAGCCAGATCTCAACTTCCGCAACCCAGACGTCTTCAAGGAGATGACGGTAATCAGACACAGGCACTGAACAACACAAGACCAACTAAAGTGAATAAAGAAAATATACAGTGGTGCTTGAAACTTTGTTAACCCTTTAGAATTTTCTGTATTTTCTGCATAAATATGACCTAAAATGTAATCAGTCCTAAGAGTATATAAAGAGAACCCAATTAAATAAGTGAGACAAAATATTATACTTGGTCATTTATTTATGGAGGGAAACCATCCAATATTACATATCTGCGAACCTCTAGGATTCATCCAATAGAATGCTTTGCAGAAGGACCTGAAGTGAGCAGCTAATGTGAGGAAACCCACCAACATCCCAGGAATGAGCTAAAATTCCTCCAAGCCGGTGTGCAGCACTGATCAACAGTTACAGGAAATGTTTAGTTGCAGTTATTGCTGCACAGGGGGGTCACACCAGATACTGAAAGCAAAGGTTCACATACTTTTGCCACTCACTAATATGTAATATTGGATCATTTTCAGTAAATAAATGACAAAGTATAATATTTTTGTCTCATTTGTTTAATTGGGTTCTCCATCTCAAATCATATTTCTGCAGAAATCTAGAAAATTCTAAAGGGTTCACAAACCTTCAAGCCCCACTGGATTGTTTTGCTCTATGGTAGGGGTGATATCAATGTGGATAGTGTATATGGATGAGGGAGAGATGTCTGTGAGCTAGAGAGCTGGCAGTGTTATGCAGTGGCTGATCGAATGAGTGGATATGTTGTGTAATGCCCTGCAGGCTGTGATCCTCTCAGGTATATTTTAGTGGGAGTGAGTCACCGTAGCTTCTTTATCACTAGGCACACAGTGTCTCCTCCTCACATGCCAAATGTCCCAAAGGCAGAGAACACAAGAAGGGTCAAGCATGCACACAGACGTTCATTTCATCTCCGTATACATTTGATGATGACAATAAGCTAGGGCTTTTCTTCCATAGATAACATTAATCCTCTTTTAAAACATTTGTAGTATAAACACTGACTGGCCACTTGATTAGAGACACCGATCTAGTAGCGCATTTGACCTCGGCATAGATTCGACTAGATGTTGAAATCGACCTGATCCAGACAAGGTAAATTCTCAAAGTTGGCACAAATTAGATGAAGGTAAAGGCATGCTCTGGACAGCCTTTTCTATGTTGTCCCAGAGATGCTCAATATATTTAAGATCTGGGGACTGTGAAGGCCAGGGAACAGCATTGTCCTGCGTAAGTGTCCTTCTGCTATGAAGGGATGAATTTAGTCAGCCACAATGCTTAGGTAAGCCCTACTGTCCAAACGTCCATTCACATGTATCAGAGGACCCAGGGAGTACCAAGAAAATATTCCCCACACCATAACTCTATCCTCTTCAGCCTGAAGTGTTTCCACCTGATAGGGGGGTTCATCAGTTCAGGCTGCCTGCAATAAATTGCAGACACCATTGCAGAAACCCACAAGGTTGGAATTTTCTAAGACATTGGCCCCAGCTAGCATAGATGACAATGCCTCATTTGAAGTAGCTTGGATCGCTTGATTTTCCCATTCTAAGGATTCATGCTGGAACCGATCCACTTAAAACTTGCTCACTTGATTTTACACTGCACTCTGGATTCATGTGTCTACTTTACCTACAGGGAAACTCCCAATTGTGAAATGGTAGGTTTCCTAATAAAGTGTAAGCGGAGCAGTGTGTGCCAACGTAACACATATAAAGCCTTCCTTTGACCTCCCCTTCCCCACTTGGCTTTTTCCCTCGCCTATCTTCTTACATATACAGGAAATTTATTTATAGGAATACTTTATATTTATTCTTGTTTGTTTCACCAGCTAATCATAAAACCAAGTAATAAAAACTGATCCTTTAACGCACCGATTGCTCCACCCGTGAATGTGCTGCTGATCAGATAAGATCACATTAAATCTGATAAGGTCAGGAAGATCTCCAAGTTCACACTTATTATGTTGCGCACTCATACCAGTGCAATACAACAGCAGGCAATCTTTATAATAATGTATTTATATGGTTGCTATGCCATCATATGGATACAAGTACACCACACTACCAGCTATCATTAAAATAAAAGGGGAATTTGTTTATTATTATTTTTTAAGCATTAATTTCATGTTCACTCAAATTATGTTGATTATATTACTTCTAGTGAAAACCAGCGTATAAAGTTAGGGAAAAATGCAAATCAGAAGTATTTTCACTACTGGTCTCAAACATTTGCACAATTGTAAGTGGCAAAACTAGATAATATATTGAAATAAAATTAAATGGCAAACAATAATTGCATTAATCTATAAGAAATTTGCCCCATTGTACCATACGTGGTTTGAATGCCATTGATTCATACTGTATGTATGTACATGTGGTAATTGCACATAGAGTGGATAGAGATCCAGCTTAAAACCTGCAGGACTTTAACTTTCCGCTAATGTTTTCGCTTTAGCTCTAACTGAAACTTTCTCTTTACTTAATAGCGGAAAGTATTCTTGATCAGATGTGCTATGCATGATATACAGTACTGTGCAAAAGCCACAGGTCACCATTAGATTAGATATTTTAACAATGGTATAATGACCATATAGAATTTTCTCAGTCTTTTTATTAGAATAGAACCAGAAAATATAGGAAATTTGTATGCAGTATTAAAAACTGGAAAAGAAAAATCAGAAAAAATAGTTTCTATAAACTATATATCTGTCTGTCTATCTATCTCTCTCTCTCTCTCTCTCTCTCTCTCTCTCTCTCTCTCTCTCTCTCTCTATAGAATCTATATATATATATATCTATATATATCTCAAATAAGTATATAGTGTGACACTTAACACTCTTGCAATAACAGCACCTGGCATCTTGTACAGTCTGAAGAAGCTTGATTAGGACTGGTCTTTCTGGAAGGATAGCAACCAAGAAACCACTTCTTTGGCTGCAGAAGGGGAACAGGGGGAAATGGCTAAGATGTGCTAAATCTCAAAAAGGTTTGAATGAAGATCAGAGGAAAGGGCTATTATGTAGTGACAAATCCAAGTTTGAATTTTTTTCATCCGCTTGTAGACAATGTGTTCTCTGTGTTTATTATACTATTGCTTAAACAACAAATCTAAGGGTGGCCTAAGAATTTTGTCAATTATCATTATCAGTATTTTAACTATTTTCCCTTTCTCTAATAGGATATAATCTATTTCTGGCTAGAGAAAGGTGTGGATGGATTCCGCATGGATGCCGTCAAGCACATGCTTGAAGCTGCACATCTGAGGAACGAGCCTCAGGTTGACCCAACCAACCTCCTGTGAGTCACTACACATCCTGTGAATTCCACCCCATGAAGCAGCAGTTATTGTAGTCAGCCAGTTTAACACCAAGTGACCACTTGTCTCTGGAAAGAGCTTAAGTACAACTAATAATAGAAGAACATAACCTTGTCATTATGTTTGCCTAATGTGTCACCCACAGTCAGTGTAATACACAAACTGTGTTGCATTATGTTTCCACCTATTACATGAATGTGCTTTAACCAGAACTATTCTTAAAATGTGCTTTGAAGAGGAATGTCATTGTATGAGGCTTTGTTCTCAGTGTGGTTTGGGGATTACTGGTGCATACTTCCCTGGATTTTTACCAGCCAGTCATTCCAATTACCCTAATACTACACAATTACAAAGGGACTGGAGATCTGAGCAGTGACCAGAAAGACAGGCAACACTCTGGCACCTGGTTCTCAATAACTCTCGTTGGTAGGCTTATTTTGAAGGGCACTGATACAAAAAAAGACTAGAAACGTTCTCGTTCAGATAGAAAACATTTGTCTTACCTTTTGCTGAATGATAACGAGGACCGTAATTCATGAAGGTAGAATGCTCTTTAAACTTTACAGTACAGTGCAAAAGTCTTATAGTGCTGTGCAAAAACATTTGCGCCTTTAAAAATAATTATATGAAAAGTTACAAGAGTAATAAACAAAGAAGGAGTGCTTAGGAAATTCAAAAGAAGAGCACTATTTGTGTATATAAAACATTAAATATTTCTAATATTCAGTAAAAAAAAAAAATCCTATCCTGAAATCCAAGCTATGCTATTGTGTACATATATAGCCTAGTACAGAATACGAAAATGAAGTCATCCCAAGACAAAATGATGTTAAAACATCTAATACTTTTCACCATAGTGGAGTACAGAAGTGCTTTTTGTGCTTTTTAAGACACAAGTCATAATTTTCACGACTTGACTTGAACTTACTTGTTGATGTATATTGAGACTAGGATTTTGCAAATCATATGTAACTCTTTCTAACAAAATTAAATAACATTTCAATAACTATAGTACTGTAGGCATCTGAAATGTATTAAGACAACAAATCCAATCTACCCAGTCTATTCAGGACTAAACATGTACTCAACTTTTGTAGCAGCTTTGGGACTGTAGACTTGATGTAGCTTAGAGGGAGAAATGGCTTGCACTTGACATGGAAGTGTCAGAATGCATGTTAACTGTTAAACTGCTTACAATTGCCAGTAAGGTTACCTTATTCCTGATAACTTCATGTTCTGTTCTACAGGAGACTGTGGATACAGAATTTGAGTTGTACCATGACTACACATACACCCAAATGGGCCTGCATGACATCCTCCGAGGCTGGAGAGCAAACATGGATGAATACAGCAGAGAACCAGGACGTTACCGGTATTTATGCTTTTTCCTGTGTGACCCTTCAATTGAGAATGTTTTTGGGCCTTTGCTGAACATGAAGTCTGCCTTTTTTCATACCTGATTAATCCAATTCAGGGTGCTCTGTCTTTAAACAGATTCTTGGTGACAGAGTCGTATGACTATGAAGAAATTGATAAGACTATGATGTACTACGGAACCAATTTAGTCAAGGAAGCTGACTTCCCATTTAACTTCTATCTGCTGGATCTCCCGGATGGTCTGTCTGGTCTGAGAGCCAAGCAACTCGTCGATCTGTGGATGTCAAATATGCCCAAAGGAAAATGGCCAAACTGGGTGGTGAGTTGCCAGATGTTATTGTAGAACCGTACTGTTTATGCACATGAAAGCAGATGTTAGAATAGTACCTATAGGATTATCAGTATTTACTTTTGATATTTCTGTGCAGGTCGGGAACCATGACAAGCCACGTATGACCTCCAGGGCTGGTCTGGAATATGTTCGAGTTGTCAACATGCTCCTGCTGATGCTGCCTGGAACCCCGACCACATACTACGGAGAGGAGATAGGCATGGAGAACGTCAACGTTTCCGTTATACAAGATCCTTTTGGAAAGGTTAACCCTGTAAGTGAGACGTCATTGGAAGTTAATCACTCCTGCTTTTTATGCGTGCTTATGTTAAACATCATTTTCCTATTGTCTAGAATAACAGTCGTGACCCTCAGAGAACACCAATGCAGTGGAGTAGTGAGGAAAATGCTGGCTTTAGTGAGAGTAAGAATGGCACCTGGTTGGACATCAGTCCAAAGTACCCCACTGTCAATGTAGAGGTATGTATTACCCAAATCCAAAACTAGCCTTTTCTGTTTTTTTTTGTTTTCAACCTCATATAGGCGGCACGGTGGCTCGGTGGGTAGCACTGCTGCTTCACAGCAGGAAGGTCCTGGGTTCAAGCCCAGGGTGGAACTTGATCTTTTCTGTGTACAGTCTGCATGTCCTCCCCGTGTCCGTGTGGGTTAACTCCGGGTACTCCGGTTTCCTCCCACAGTCCTTTTTAGGTTCATTGATTACACTAAATTGGCATGGACTTGAGTATATATATGTGACTGGCCTTGACGTAACCTTGTGTATGTCGCTGAAATGGCCAGTAATGCTTATGGTGACCTTAAATAAACCAAATAAACAAACAATCAACCTCATATCTTTGCACCATACAATAAATTTCACAGACAATAAATTCCACATATTTCGCTGTGTTGGGAAAGTAACTGAATAACTTTTTACACTCAGCTGATAATGGTTGTATAACGTTACGAAACCTAACAATATTTGTCTTTCCAAAGTAGTTCTTATGTAGTTTCATCCAACCTTCCAAATCACTGGACCAACAGTTATGTGATATCAATGCACGATCAAATCCACATAAATATATTTCCTCTAAAAAGCAGTCCCATAACCCAGGAATGCATAATCAGAGCTGATTGGCCCAAAATGCTAGATTGATATTGGATTGGACTGGATTCCAGTTTTGCATAAACCTGTGCTGTTGGCTGTCAAGACGCAGAGGCCCAAAGTGTGCCAAGAAAATATCCCCCACACCATTACACCACCAGCAGCCTGAACCATTGGTACAAGGCAGGATGGATCCACACTTCCATGTTGTTTACACCAAATTCTGATCCTACCAACCAAATATCATGGCAGAAATCAAGATTCATCAGACCAAGCATCGTTTTTCCAATCTTCCATTGTCCAATTTTGGTGAGCCCATGCAAATTGTAGCCTCTGTTGTCTGTTCTTAGCCGACACGAGTGGTACCCAGTGTGGGCTACTGCTGCTGTAGCCCATCTGTGTGAAGGTTTGCTGTGTTGATGCTCTGTGAAGATGCTCTTCTGCATACCTCGGTTGTAATGAGTGGTTAGTTGAATTACAGTTGCTTTTCTATCAGCTCGAACCAGTCTGGTCATTTTCCTCTGACATCAACAAGGCATTTTGGCCAGAGAACTCACTGGATATTTTCTCTGTTTCAGACCATTTCCTATAAACCCTAGAAATGGCTGTGCATGAAAATCCCAGTAGATCTCAGACCAGCCCATCTAGCACCAACACCCCACCCACCCACAAATTACACAGACTTAAAGCCTAACTTTTATACATTTCTATTGCAGGTTCAGAAAGAGAATGACAGCTCAGTGCTGGAGCAGTACCGTACTCTGGCTCTGCTCAGAACACAGGAGTTAGCACTGACTCGAGGTTGGTTCTGCTACGTCTGGGCAGATGCTAATGTGTTTGCCTTCTTGCGTGAGCTGGATGGACTAAATAAGGCCTTCCTGGTGGTCTTGAACTTTGGCGAAGATACGGAAACAGACCTCTCAACAGTTAGCGAGCTGCCCGATCATCTCACCGTTCAATTCAGTACAGTCCTTGAGACTCCGAGCAGCTTCTCCAAATCTAAAATTAGAACGGCAAAGGGCCAGGGACTGCTGCTGCAGTACTCCACCGGCAAGCGCTATCATCCCAGCCATGCGTCGGAGTGCTATGTCTCTGAGAAGGCCTGCTACCTGAATGTCTTTGATGTATTGTACAAGTGCTGAGAGTGCAGCATGTGAAATTCCTTTGAATATGCTTTAAGAAATGTATATCACTAAAGCCAAGTCAATATGCACATGAAATCAGCTGTGTTTGTTTGTAAAGAAGCACTTGCTTTAAATTGGCGAGGGTCGCAGTATACACTTTAATGTCAACAGGTAATATGATTACACAGGGAATAAATAAGTCTCTAGGATTTACTTGGTCGATCATTCCTCCGTCTTCTTTCCTGTCTAGGTCCATTAAGGTCCAGGCCCAGCGTTGTGTAGAGGAAAGCTAACTGTCGAGAACTCTGCAAGACAAAAGCCAATACATGACGCAGAAATCAGACATGGGTAGGTTTGCTGAGCTTTAGTGAAATGTGAACATTAAGCTGTGGCACCACTGTGAAATTCCAGAGGCATGCAGTTCAGATGCTTAGTTCAGTAAAAGTAGTTTATTGCGGGACAGCTCAGTGGCTCCGAGTTAATACGTAACTCATGACCATGACAGATGAAACTCATGGATTCTGAATGTACCTAGTGATAAACAAAGTTTAATGAGTTACTTTAATTGCGAGGTTTTACTGGAAGATTATACATGTTAACTCATGCAACATTACATAATGTAACGATTTGGTGGTTAATATAGTACTTTTATTTGCTGACTTTCTGAGTTTACAACACAGAATAACCCAAGCGTCCCTCCAAACCTATTGAACAGTAACTGTTCACATAACAGCGAGAAAAGAACACTATGAATACCTCTTGCAACAACTGGTCAAATGTCTCTGGACCAAAGTGGTCTCCCCCTGGATGAAGGTCGAGCCTGACAGCTGGGACATATCCTGGTTAAAGAACAATTTGAAGGTTATACCACAACCAAGGAGGCAAGATCACATGCAGACATATTAACCTGAGTTCAGACCACCTAAGTCCATAGGTCAGCAGTACATGTCCACACTCAGTACTAAAAGAAATATGAAACATCACTCTCGTTACACAAAGAGCAACCACACTGTTGCATAAGAGGTGAAGGTAATCAGACACACAGACTCCAGGCTGTGATCTTCTCAGGGCGAGTCACAGTGGGCTCTTTATCTCATGCTCACAGGCTCACAGTGTCTCACCTGGGCCTCTTGCCCAACACATGTCAAACCTCTCAAAGCCAAGGAACACAAGGAGGGTCAAGTGGCCATGCAGCTCTACATTTGATCCAACTCTGCATTTGAAAGCTCCCAAAGATCTGTTATTCATAGATAAATAAATTGTATAGCCACTTCAGCTTACAATCTTCTCTCTAAAACCAAATTTCTCACTGATTATTGCTTATACTGCTGCAATTCACAATCATCTGCCATGGTGAGTGATGGTGACAGACACAGCTTTTAGAGATATCCTCAAGACTTCTTAGTGCTATAATAATTTTTAGTAATTATGCACCCCAATCTCTTTGAAATACAGAAATACGCACCAATGAACTGTTTTCAAAGCGAGTATGTAGTAAGCTTTGCCATCATAGGTAGCCTTTAATGAGTAGTTGCTGTCCTTTTGGTTCAATTTACATCTATCCATATTGTCACTGTTTATGATTCTCAACAGCAGGGCCCACACAAGACCCCCATCAAGCTTACTTTGATCTAAACCGGGATCTTCTGTCTCGTACTGATGGCTCACTTTAAAACTGGCAACATCACTGTAGTAACTCTGTATACTGTAGCTAATCTGCTCTGGAAAAGATTAAGTTCAGGATCACGGACTGTAAATACCAATATGACCAATTAACTACCAAACAGTACTCTTTGGAAATGATTTCACAAGTTTCTTCTTTCATATGGGAACACACTTTATCTAAGGAAAGAGAATTTAGAAATCACAAAACTTGGAATATCTCTGAAAAATACAGGTTTGTCGTACATAGAATAGATTTGCTGGAGTTTTTGAACATAACACTCACTGGAAATTGCACACTGAAATACACTATATTCCCAAATGTATGTAGAAACCCTGATCACTGTTATTTTAAACACACTCACTGCTATTCGTACATAACATGAAGAACACAGTACAAACAAATCTCACACTCAGAACATACTCAGTGACTCAGTAAGTCTGTTCTTCAGCTTTCTGCACTGATCTCCTCAAATAAAGTCCATAAAGAAATGATTTGCCAGTTTAGATGGAGAATGTGACTGGTTTGGACTGATCATTGACCTTAACTCCATCAGGCAACCTTGAGAATGCCTACATTTACATTTATAGCATTTAGCAGATGCCCTTATGATAAATGATACAATCTTACCAGGTACAATCTAAGCGGTCAAGGGACTTGCTCAAGGGTGGAGCCCCAGTGGCACTTTGGTAGCTCTGGGCCCTGAGCTCTCAACCTTCTGGTCAACAGAATGGTATCCTATCCATTGGTCCACCTACATAGCTTGTTGTCTTGTCCAATATCAATATCATGTTCCAAAATACAGTGCAAGGCATTCTCAGAGAGAGGGAAAAATGAGGTGTCATACTCAATACCTATGAACGTAACTTCTGAGTGTCACCAACATTTGCTTATATTGTGTACTATTTGATGATGTGTACTATATAATAGTTTTATATGAACAGAACTACCTACACTGACCAAATTGTCTGGTAAACCAATGGAGATAGACAGGTATGTGAGGTTTAACATCCGCATTACATGTTGTGAACCATAGTCAGTTCTTTGCATATAGTGTTTAGTTTTAAACAATAATATGAACGAATTAACAAAACCAACATGAAAAGATTTAGTACATCAGTAATTCTTATCTTTGTATCTTTTATAAAACTTGAAAAACTTACGGAAAAAGGAAACTACAGTGGAACATTACCATGTCTCCTGCCTTTCAAATCCGCAATTCTCTTTTCTGTCAGCAGGTGTCGCAAGTATTCACTCGTATTAGTTTTCTGTCATTCAGACGTGAATAAGACCGATTTTTATTTACTATTATAATTCTTAAAACCTCGGCCATTAAAGTGAACAGATGTTGACGGAATGGATGTTAAATGGTGCAAACCTGTATTTTACCTGCATTTGGTGGCTGAGCAGATGTTAATTTAAATGAACTTTTCATCCTCCTGACTTGCATAATATCAACTTCTCCAGGTGCCTAACTTTACTGCTTTATCACCATCACACAAGATACTATCACCCATTCATTTTTGAATGCAAAGACTGTTTTTAGTTTTATTCGTTTTTATTCCATTTAGTTTTAGAATTAGTTACAGAATAAAAATTTAAAATGTAACATAGCTTTAAAAATGCTGGAAAGCTCATTAACTATTAAAAATATATATCTTAAAATCTACAGTATGGTCCTAGGAAATCAAAGATCATTACACTGCTGCTTTTTAAGGCAACAACATTTGTAAAGCATGTCTTTATAGCCGCCTATGAACAGCAAAAATAATCAAAATCCTCTCTGATAAAATGAATGCCTTTGTAACTATCTAGCACAGCCATCATCATTATCATCTTCTCTGATTTAGATTGATCCATATTACACTCTGCCATATCTTGTCTATTCCTAGCCCTTGGCGCTCTCTCAGTGTTTTTGACCATGTACAGCGCTACATGCTGTCCTACTTAAGCCAAGAAGCCTCACTGAGAGACACGCATCAGAATATGAAGTACAGTCATGCACAAACATTACTCAGCTAATCATGAACAGTCCTCCAGCTTATCTGTTATCAGCAGCTTCACTGCTCTCACTATCAGTCTGATTCTCTATAAGCTCTGTCTTTCATAACCTCCTCCTGGCCTTGACTTTGCCTGGTGTATGGTTCCATATCTGATACGCTATCTGTTAAACACTCACTCCAGCTGATGTTCTTGTGATCCGCACATTATCTTCAATGAAGAAAAACAGAGGTTAGAGATTGATGTTCTTTTTCTCCCTTTCTTTTACTGTGTGTTTGTGTATGTTAATTAATAAGGCAGAGAGAAATTATAGCTAACAAACTACATATATAAAAGATATGTGTGGTGTAGAGAAAAGTTTTCTAACACATCTGAATAAACTGTCTACTAATAGAAAGCAAAAAGCTTCAATATATCCCACAGATTTACAGCAGGGACTGTGGTAGCCTAGCGGGTAAGGTACTGGACTATGGACCAGAAGGTCCAGGGTTCAAATCCCACCTCTGCCAAGCTGCTACTGTTGGGTCCTTGAGCAAGGCCCTTAACCCACAATTGCTTGGATTGTAAGAGTGTATCAGTTGTAAGTCGCTCAGGATAAGGGTGTCTGCTAAATGCTGTAAATGTATAAATGTATAATGTACAGCACTCCCAACCTTAAATTAGTGAATGGTACATGGTTATTGCCTTCAAAGTCCAATTCTGGTTTAACATACAGCTTCTGTGGTTTTTCTGATCATTATTTGCATATTGGCCCATAATAAGTTAGAAAAGTGGTACTTTGGTCTAAATATAAAAAGTCAATTAAGTGATGACAAATTTGTTACGAATTTCACACATTCCAACAACACCTGTATAATTTATGATCTATATCAGTGGATTCCAACCTGTGACACTTAGGTCACTCGTAGCCTTTATGGCAGCACTATAAGACATTTTATCAATAATCGTTATAAGTTGACTAATTTACACAGACGCCAATGCTGTAGCTCATTTGCCAGGCTGAAATTTCGATTTTGATACCACTGTTGGGTCCTTGAGCAAGGCCCTTCACCCACAATTGCTTGGATTGTAATATTATATCAGTTGTAAGTCACTCTGGATAAGAACATCTGCTAAATGACTAAAAAGTGAGCTTGCAAAGGTTATGATAACTTAGATAACCACTCTGCGGTGGACACTGACTCATCAAAACTGGGCAGTTAAAGACAGTTAAAAATTACTGGGCAGTTAAAAATGTAGCCTTGTCTCAAGAATCTCAATTTCTGCTGAGGCACACAGATGGTGGGGTCAAACGTAACATCGTGAGTGTTGCCATCATTATGTATTAAACAGTCATTCATATCATAATGAAACTGGTTAACAAATGGACTGGCCAGGGTTAGTCCAGCCTTGTGCCCTGTCCTGCTGGATAGGCCCAGGCCCCTCGCGACCGTGAATTAAACAGGTATGGAAAGTGAGCGAATGAGCAATGAGTAGAACCGAGTGAGTGAGTAATAGCAGAACCATTCTGAGAACAGGCATTTTAGACTAACCTTTGGAACGGAGACCGCTGTGGGTCTGGATGGCACTTTTTAATCTTTCTGCATACTTTAACACACCTGACACGGGCACTCTCATGTCACCGGAGTATGCAGTGATTAGCATGGATGGATAGAGCTGGAACATAAAAAAAACACAGATCTCAGTCACAAGGCATCTGGGACAGCTTTCTATGGCTCTGAATTAGCCTGAATTACCTGAGGAGTAATATTATGACATGGGCAGTAAGAAGCGATGTAATCTCTGTGTTGGGGGTATTTAAGGGGTTCTCCCCACTCCCCTCTCTCCTCTACTGTTAATGGTAGAGACAAATCCTGCATGGTGCTAAGGACATCCAAAAAAGGAGCCTAGACAGAAGAACAATGGGAGTAAATATTATGAATTGATGACAGGGTACGGGGAACACATTTCACACAGGGGCTCACACATTTCTCACATGAAAACATCAGATATGAGCCAATATTAGTGCATACGGTGTGTACTGATGACAATTCTGTTATTGTAAACACATCAAATTTTTTAAACCTAAACTTTTTAAACCGTTCCTGAAAGTGCCCAGAATATAAAAGTTGGAACTGCATAAGAGCTTATAAGCTTAAAAGTAGATAAAGAGAACCCAGTTAAACAAATGAGACAAAAATATTATATTTGGTCATTTATTTATTGAGGAAAATGATCTAATATTACATATTAGTGAGTGGGAAAAGTATGTGAACCTCTCAGATTAGCAGTTAATTTGAAGATGAAATTAGAGTCAGATGTTTTCAAACAATGGGATGACAATCAGGTGTGAGTGGGCACCCTGTTTTATTTAAAGAACAGGGATCTATCAAAGTCTGCTCTTCACAACACATGTTTATAGAAGTGTATCATGGCACGAACAAAGAAGATTTCTGAGGACCTCAGAAAAAGAGTTGTTGATGCTCATCGGGCTGGAAAAGGTTACAAAATCATCTCTAAAGAGTTTGGACTCCACCAATCCACAGCCAAACAGATTGTGTACAAATCAAGGAAATTCAAGACCATTATTACCCTTCCCAGGAGTGGTCGACCAACAAAGATCACTCCCAAGAGCAAGGCGTGAAATAGTTGGTGAGGTCACAAAGGAC